>VZRJ01009816.1:2840772-2936620 GCA_013397565.1 Ptilonorhynchus violaceus | reverse complement strand
ACCCCGCGCACCTGCCCGTGCAGGTGGCACCCGGACCGGGGCTGGCGCGGGGCACGGCGACCCCCGCGCTGGGGACACAGGCAGGGCACGGCGGGCCGGCAGCAAGGACGCGGGAGGACGGTGGGCAGCGAGCGAGATGGGACGGAGAGGAGGAAAACAAGGCTTTGGTGAAGGATGCAAAGAGCATCTGGAAAGGGAGACACAGAGGCGGTGGCTGGAAGAAAGGGGCAGAGAAGAAAAGATAGAGTTCAATAAAGTTGGAGGGATATAGGAGACCTTGGAAACTCAAGGTGAGAAGGGAACAAGAAATGTTTTTGTTGGAAGAAGAGGACATTGCAAAGGGTTTATTAAGGGGAGAGAAATGAACAGGTCTTCAAACCTTAGAGACGGAGACTGCACAGGCGAGGCTTGGAGCGGTGCACAGAGGCCGCGATGGGATGGGGCTCTGAAGGCAAGGAAAGCCGGGGGGGCGGGGCTCAGAATTAGGCTCAGGTGCAGCTCGTAACCAGGAGCGCAGACAGCTGAGGGACTGCGGAAGGGAAGCACCGGCAACGATGAGGTCACTCACATGAAGATTACACACTGTACTGACTCCAAGATAGTAGCTACATACAAGCTGTGAGAGCTACGAGGAGTTATTGCGGGGTAGTTTATGCCCTGCAAATCCGCTCCCTGGTTCAGCTACTCCCTCATCCTTGCTCTCTCCCATAAATTGCTCATCAAAGGCACCTAACTGCGGAAAGCCAGTACTCCCAACAGAATCACCACTCCAAGGGATGCTCTTTAATCACTTGACCGTGGGAGCGTTGTCATTCTGACATAGCAAGCTTGGGATGCTCTCCTGGAATAGCAGGAGCGTTACCTGAGTACCACGTGCCTAAGAGCAACAGCAGCGTCTGTCCTACACAATGCCATGAAACACTTGCACCAAAGACATCACAGTCGTTGAATAAAATCAGCTGGGCTTGGGTCTCTACCATTCCTTTCCATTATCTTTCTCTACCTGTAGTGCTAGAAGCATGATTCATTGAGCAAATTGCTTTGAGTAGATGGAAGGCAAGATTCCCTCCTACTTCTGTCCACACACACAGAAAAAAGGGGATAGAACACAAAGACAAGAACCGAAGCCCTTTCCCCAGCCAAAGATGTAACACTTCATCTGGAAATACACCGTTACTGCTATATTTCATTCAGACCAAAAAAACCCCAAAATTAAAATTAGACAGTTGGGACCAACTTCTAAAGCTCTTTTTAGTTGCTCAGCTAATTAGTTCTGGAATCTGCTTTCCTGTAATCTTTATTGTGAGCTTGAATGGAACAGTGTATAGAAAAACCAGGGAAAATCAGCAGTAAAGTAACTTTGCATACCAGAAAACTATACAGAAAAGTTAAATTTTTTTGCCAGGATTCACTTGTTTGTCATCTTTCTACAGAAGAGTTTTTGATGAGGAATTCAGCCAGTGTCTGTCGGTCAGGAGGAGAGTCCTGCAGCCCCAGAGTGCGAAATGTTCCCCAGCAGTGCTGGCTGTGTGTGCACAGCGAGGTGTCCTGCTCGGAGCTCGCGAGCACAGGCAGTACACGACACACGGTGTGCCCGTGCTTCCCCATCCCAGCCGGGAGCACAGCGTGAGCTGGCTTGGGAAACCAGGCGTGTGACAGTGCAGCTGGGCTCTTCAAAGGTGCACTGCTGTGCTGAGTGCCCGAGCATCCAGCACCTGCAGGCAAGTATTAAATATAGTGCAGAGAGCTTTAATATAAACGTGAATGGCAATGACATGAAATCCAGGTGGTCCTGCCCCAAATCGTCCCCATTTATAGTGGTCAGACTGACAAAGACTGCAAAGGCATAAAAGGAATTCTAAAATCTATAGGATTTTAGTTTATTTATATATAAATAAATAAATAAAGTGTGGCAAGTAGCATCAGAAGTTGATAACACAACATCCCACTTTGTGAAAGGTGAGAAATACAAGCTGTGGACAAACACTCTGAAATAGTGTATATATTAACACAGCGTCATAACTCAGTGGAGAGTACTTTCATACAGGGAACTAGCACGTATTTGAGGGAGCTAAAACGTGAAAATATTGCTGGTTTAGTATAAGCCTAGTATTAACAATCCAAAATACAACTGATTTGGTGGTGGTATGGAGAAAGGAGGTTTGCAAGGCAGATGTTGTACAGGAAGAAGCATCTCCTCAGAACGTATAGTCTAAATAAATAAGGCAGATAACAGAAAAGGGACAAATGTTTCCCTATTCCATGGGCAGAGAGCTGAAGTACAAAAGATGAAGAGGCTTCGCCAATAGATAACATCACATTGGTGTCAGAATCAAAAACTAATTTCAGCTCTGATACCTTAATCAAAAACTCTCTTCCTTTTTACCTGACTGTATTTGTTTATTGATATGACAACCTTGGTGTTCTACAGTCTTCTGCTGGTGCCTCGTACAGGTGATGGATGTAGATGGATAGAAAGGTTTACAAACAATAATGATGATATGGCACTGTGCAGAAATTTATAATAGGTAATTGCCATTAAGTCTTCTATTTTATGCTGCTCTGCAACCCAATGTGTCCATTAACTTCTACAGCCTTCACTGGGGTTTAAGAAAGCAAGTGGAAAATCCTTTACTCATTTTATTCTTTCTTTCTAATTATTGCTTAGCTGAAAAAGTATCTTTCAATTTTTCCTTGCATACATTTTTGACAGAACCATTACAGGAGGGAGATGTATTCTTTAGTCCCAAACAGGAACGTGCTGAAGGATTACCTCTGACCTGAGATCCATCCATTCACATGTCTAGAACCGCCACTTTCTTCTGACATGGTTTATTGGTCTTGTAAAATAGAAATTCTAAAACAAGGGGGAAAAGGTCACAGCCATGCATTCACTGCGAATTATTGACACGGACCTGGCACCAGAGGCAGTCAATCAGAAAGATCCATTTGAGTCTAGAGATGTAAAGATTATTTTTATCATAATTTCCCTGATGTGGATTCAAGAGGCTGCTGGAGGCCAGGATTTAACCCTGACGGGCAGAGTTTGCTGAAGAAGTCGGGGTACCTTCAAGGTTATGGTCGATCCTACCTCATGATATATCAGGATATTTGGCTGGGAGTTTTAACTATTGTGATGATCATGTTTTCTGAAGAAAAGTTTTTAATATCAAGGTGAATATTAGATTTTCTGAGTAACAAAGAAGAGAGAATTTAGCAGTAATATTCAGGAATAACGTAGGGTTACTCTATTGTTAAATGCATTAGACTGCATTAGTTAAAAAACAGGCAACAAAAATAAAGGAAACCATGAAAGAAGAATCTATTTCAACATTATAAAAGTCACTTTGTCATCCATAAAACAGAATTCAGTATATAAATACACATCCTTCGGATCCTGTAGTAGCACTTATTATAGGATCAGGGTCTAAGCTTCACAGTTCTTTATAATTTTATTTTAGGATATGTTTGTATAAGACCAAAAATAGGAAGCACATAGTCCAATTGGGTACCTATAGCCATGATTCAAACAGTGTTGAACTTAATGTATAGTTAGAAATAACCAACTAAGCCACTGGAATCTATATTTGATTACATTTAGAAGACATTTATATATTACCAAATAAAGTGGCAATGTATTGTCATGTTGGTAAATCAAAAGGGAAAGGAGCATAAGTGTCATTTTAAAGAAGAAAATAGATTTCAAATACAGCCTTATAGGGCATGCATTTTCATATGATACACAGAAGCCTTCTATTGCAGTCACAGGGTAGAAAAATAAGTATCCACTTTCCCAATAGAATGGAAGTAAATTTTGGTTTAGCTGGTGCATATAAAGCAATGGTTTTTCGGTGTGCCAAACGCAGCAGCAATAACACTGATGTAATTTATGTTTCTTTCCAATAAGCCTGAAGTAGGCCTAGGGCCATCCTGATTATTTGTTCTTGCTTCATGGGTTTAAACTTGCCTTGGACATTACAGCACAGGAAGAGAATGATGCAGCACTTTGCTACTGCTACCACAGGTGCCATTGCCTCTCTAGGAGTTTGCAAGCATTTCTCTAGACTTATGCAGCTCAGGAACTTGTAATAAATAAGTACGGTGGCCATCAAGTAGAACAAAACAAACAGCCTGAGAAATGAGTATAAATATAAACATTACTTTCCATGTATGCTGCAACTGCTAATGTGTTAATTAAACAGAAGAAAATGTACTTAAATTATTTACTCTTAATAAATGAAACATCTGAATAATAAATATGTGTGTTCTGTAACCATCAGGAAGGTTTTTAAACAAAAGGGCCTTTTGTAGAAGGAAAAATCACATGAAAGGTGGGGAGAGAACTGTATTTGTTTAAATAACATTAAGAACCCAACCAAAGCCAAATAGCTGTAATGGTGGAAATTAATACTGCTGACAGGCTATTGCGTTGTCTTGTTAAATTTGTGTACAATGCAGTAATTCCTGTTTAAGAATACAGATTGGAGCTCTGAAAGTATATTTAACCCCACACTGGCTAATCAGTATAATGGAAAACATGCACCCAGTTCCCCAGCTCTGATATTTGAATCCTTAATGCTGAACCCTGCTGTCCTCAAACTCTGCTTCTGTCAGGCTCCTCAATTTCAAAGACATTAATTGTACTTTAGGCTCCACAAGAGGCACATGGTTTTAATTGTCATTTCAAAAGCAGGATTTGTTTTAAGCACATTATGAACCTTCCTGTGTTTTTATAGTGAGAGATCACTAAATGAAATCATGTTACATGCTAAAAATTAATCTTACTTAATCACATCCAAATAGGCCTTCGATGGACAGGTGTGTGAAACCCTTGTGTCTGGAAGAAAATGAAGCTGGTAATTGGGTAGGAGACACGGCTCAGATCTAACATCTTATCACCACCATGCTCCTGGACGTGCTTTGCAATGACTCAGATAACGAGCCTTGACAGCACATTCTCTTTAACAATCCTGCAGTGCTTTTTCCAAGGCTACAGGATCTTCCACCCAAATTCCTTCCTGGTTGACTCTTTCGCACCTACCTGATTTCCCCATAAAGTTTTCTTTGGAATTATACCCTCCCATGTTCCCAGACACAACGATTACGTGCACAACAGTGTGCTGCATCTCTTAAAAGACAAAGAAAGCAGCAGTATTCAGGTAACCAGCTCATGGAATCCCCAGTGCTTAACTCTGTATTAGTCTTTTAATTGTTTTCCTTTAAACAAAAATAAGATACTCTATTTTAACACTAATCAATGAGATAACACCAACTAGGTGTTTGCCTTTTCAGTATGAGATGAATTACTGAGTACTACTATCCTTCTTTCATGTTATCCAGTTTGGATCTTTCCTGTAAGACATTATTTTATGTAAATAAACTAGAATTTGGAAGCAGAAATAATGTATTTTTTCATAGCATAAATGAGATTGTCAGTAGAGTACAAGGAAATTAGCAAACCTATAGCGAATTTTTAATGAGACTAACACAGGGTTTCAACCTTAGCATTGGATCTAAATTGTTAAAGATACAGTTAAAATTAAAAATTGTAAGTGAATAAGCATTTTTGCCTATAGCCAAGGTGTAATTTTAAGAAAATTAAGCCATGAACACACTGAATAAATGTTATTAATTCTGTGAAGCCTGACTTAGAATTAGTTTTTGATGCCTTTATCCAAAAGTATCAAACCTGCTATTTGTAAGTCACAACTAGGCACTGGCTCAGATTCTGAGTAGTCAGATAGAGAGATTAATGCCTCCAGCAGAACTACAATTGAAGCTTCCCACATCCACTCACCACAAATTACTTCCTCTTCTAAAAGTGTGGGCAATGCAGTCTTATATTTCAGCTGGTGGCTGTTGATTTCAAGTCAGTTGCTCTGTTTTACCTTTCCCCCCCCCCATTTATATTTTTATACTTTTGAGAAAGATTTCAATGGAAAAGTAATGAATCATAAAAGCATGATTTCAAAATACTTCAAACTCTCCCCTATTTTTTTGTGACAGTGTTCTCAGTGTCATTCCTGCCATAAAAAGTAACAGCCCTTCTCATCTCTCCTATTTTGCATTAGCAATTGAGCCCCAGCAGCAATAAATGAGTTTTTATTTGGTTACTGGTAAGACACTGGATGATCAGAGCTGCCACAAGGGGACACAGGACCTAAATCGGGACATGAGAAAGGTGACAGATCAACACCTGCACTGTGGCTTGCACCAAACAATGAGAAGTGAATGCAGGGTGCCTGGTACAGGTGTATAAAAGCCTTCTTCAGACTATTAGATCATGAAATTGGCGCTGCTGTACAACCTGCTGACCTTTGTTTGGGACCGTTTTTGCTGTACTCAGAGAGGCAAAAAATGCAGCCTTGTGGAACACTAGGTCAGCTCTTTGTGGGTTGGACTTCATGCTTGCTGAGCTTGGATGGCAGCACTTCAGGTGACTTAAAATACCCAGAGGAAATGAGAACATCCACATAACTACAGAACTCTTAGTTCATGAAAGCAAACGCTGTCACCTGAAGGAACAGTAAGCAAATCCTTTAACTCTTCAAAGCATTTATTTGTCCTTCCTCATACGACCTGCCTCCAAACCAACCCATCCCTGCTTAGTTCACAGAGCAGTCTGTAAATAGCACAGTGGAGTTAGAGATGGAAATGGGTACCCCATTGCAAGCTTTATAGCCCATGTTAATTCATTATATTCCCCTTTCCGCTTTGCGTAGACTTTAGGGAAGATGTGAATCCATGGAGGGACATGAATATGGATATTTTAATGTGTGGAGGCAGAATAACAATAAATATCCAAGGTGACCTTTGAAGCTCGACTAAAAATGTGATTTGACAAAACTTTAACAGTACTGAAAAGAAAAATTACAGCATTTCCATCCACCCTGAGTGCTCTTTATAGCTCCCATCAGGCAAAACTTCTATAGGATGTTTTTCATGCACCATGCCTTTTTCAGAACTTTTTCAGTTCTCATGCCTTTTCCTGTGTTCTAGAACTTTTAAATGAACATTTAGTTTATCTTCACCCTAAATATTTTACATATTAACTTGTCAGTTAATCAATACTTGCTGTTCCTTTCTTCTAGTTTCTGTATATCTTCTTAATACTTCCTGAAGCTCTAGAACAACGTGCCAGATTCTAAATTAGTGCAAAATAGCCTAAAATCTATGAGGTTTTCACATGATATTTATAACAAACACAAGTCATTCTAAACTAACACTTAGAGAGCTTCTATTCATTTGGCAGAGCTTCCCTTTACCAATTCATAAACTTCAAAATGAAAAAACACACCTTTGCAGGAAAAGAATATTCTGATACAAAAACGTAGTCAAAGCTTGGAATCTCTACACAGCTATAAACATTGCTGTAGCTGCTACCTTTCCTGAACCTTAATTACCATTATTACATCAGACTGAATGTCAAAAAGTGTTGATGCAGATAAAGATTTTCTGCTCACTATGAAATTTCCTCCTCAAGCTAAATTTGAACCAGTTGCTTTCAGTTGCTGCTCTTCATTCTTCTGATTGATGATAATTCTTTATAATTTCCCAGCTTTTTCTCCATGTCTGATTTCTCTTGATTATTATAATACTATAATCTTATCCTGTATCTATTTTGCTTTCTTCTAAGGTGTATTTCTCGCTAGCAACCATTTCAGATTTAATGCTGTTTGATTTGAGCTGCCAAGAGCAGTTGTGTTTTGGCTGATCACTTAGCAAGAGCTGATATTTGCAGGAGCTAATCATTTCAGTGGGAACATAGGTAAAGAGTGCCATCCAGAGACACACAGAGCTCCAGGCATTCGGGAAACGGGGAAGAACCTGCATGCCGTGAGTCACAGCACTATGGGATGTATAATGCAACATGGAATATATTTTTTCTTTAAAGCCCAACACAGATTGAATCCGCATCACAGGAAATCAAAGTTTCTGGGTTGTCAGTGGTACCTCATATTGTGCAGTTCACAACTTCTGCTCTTCTGTCTGTGCTCATTTTCTCTGCAATAGCTGAACTCTTCTCTGGAGAAGAGAAACTACTGTGATTTTTGTGGATTTAGGCACCATGAATATATTACACACAGAAGAGTGAAAACATGGTTTGGAAACCAGTCAGAAAAGCTGTTACTGAAAGATGGTGTTTCTAAAGATGATAAATAATGGGAAAATTACAGCAGAGAAATTCAATGCTGAAATGCATCCACATAGCTATCCATGAATCTCTGAATTTCAGCAAAATTCAGCTGAAACCAAACAAAGGAATTGCAGTCAAGCCCTTTCAAAAAATGAGTTTGAGAAGCCCAGAGTGACTTCAGAGAGGAATTACATACACAGGGCAGAGATAGGAGATTCATCATTCCAGGAGCCAAGACGAATTCTTAAAAATATAACCTTATTCGTTGGGTTTCTGAACTAAAGGAAATAAAATCACCAGAGCTCACATCCTAGAACCATTCCAAATGCAGTGCTATCTCTTCAGCATAGATTTCAACAAAACAGCAATTTTCTTACAGGAAACTCTAATACAGCCAAGGACAAATAAGCTCCTGATTTAGTCAGAGAATAGATCTCCAAATCCACAGTGTCCATACTGTTGGTGGATAACTGATACAGGAGCTTTTGCACTATCTCACTTACTTATGTCTTGGCTCACTACAAAGGCTTAGAGTTTCCAGAATCACTAATCCTTTAACTGTGAAGCTGATAAATATTGCAATTATTCTCAATTTCCCCAAATGATAAGTTTGAGTATATAAATAAAACTTGAGCAAGGAACCTTTTTCCATGCATGAAGTGGTTCAGAGCAAAACATCACAAAGGAGGCAAAAAGGGTTCTCCTAAATGCATTCTGTGAGGGAAATTTGAAGTATTCCTCCAAACTGTCCTGCTTTGTTGACCAATACCAGGGGGCACATTGAGTGGCCATTACCAACAGCCTATTGCAGGAATACTTTGCTGGAACACAATGCATTCTATCCCATTCTCCATCGTGCTCTTTGGTGCTAGGAAAAGATTTTGGCCTGCTGCCTGAATGAGGTTACACGACTCACTACACCCTTTTTATCCACTCACTCTCTGGCAATGCAACACAGGACTCTAGATTAAGTATATTTATTTTTTGTATACAATATCATTAGTGAAACTGCTCTGGTTTAGAAAATTACATTCTGCTCCACTTCCATGGAGAACGCTGCTCTTCCAAGTAATTGAGAATTGACTATTTTGAGGATTGTAAACTTCAGCAAAGTTTGTGGTAGGCAATGAATTTCAAATGAACTTATTAGCCCACTGACTTAAATTCTACCATAAATGGACTAACAAGACAAAAAGGAAAAGAAGCAGAGCTTTTTCACAGAGAGCTGCATTTTCTTACTATCTCATCAGAGTCTTTCCCAGTGAAATTTCTCATCACTCATACACAAGCAAGGATTGTTCAGCAGTTGCCCAACAAATGATTGGCATTTGCATTTCATCTGTCCCTGGCAACAACAAAGTGACTTCTATGTTTTAGTAATTTAAGTTTGAAAAGGCTGCAATTTAGATATGATAATCTGAAAAGCTGTTATTGTGATACAAAAAAAAATATTAACCTGTAAAATCTCCTAGAATTTGATAGCTACCAATTAATAGATAAAGCAAAAGATAAAATTAAAATACAAAAACAAATAAGCAGTATGATATTGTTTCTGCTGCCCGTGGATCAATAAAGAGTGACCTGTACCCTGAGTAGGTTAAAATTTTCCATTAATCAACAAGAATTTTTGCTTTTCCTAAAATGTTTTTTAGTAAGCACATCATTATTTTGCCCACTTTGATTGGAGGTTTGCAATGTCAATAAAGTTCCTGGTAGCCATACTCCGAATGTCAGACGAATGTAACTCCATAGTAAAAGAGAAAGCAAACTTCCCAGTCCCACAGCTCTTCCCACAGGAGAAGCAACAGTACACCTCCAGACAGCAGCTCTATGGCTAAGCAGAACCATCCCCTCCATGGAGTTCCAGAAAGGCTAAGTGGAAAAGGAGCTGAGCAGCTGAGCCACTGAAGCACCCCAGTTACCTCAGTTCTGTCACAGCAGAATGAGCTGTGACCTGAGCGAGCAGGAGGCTCCGCCTTCCTTCCTAGGAGCTGGGACAGTGCTCCAGAGGAGCTGTGTGCTGGGGATGGTGAGCATGGACACAGATTGTGGCCACCCATCAGCTTCACATGGACTCACAGGGACACAGCAGCTCAGACAAAACACCCCCCACAAGCTCATCATTTAGTGTAAGTGACATCGCATCGCACTGTGCCAGACAAATTGATTGATTGATTGTTCAGAACATTCAAAATAAGCTTTCCATTTGTCAGCTGTTCCCACCTTACTAAATCAATCAAAAGAAGTGTGATTATCTTGTATATTAAGCACATCAAAAATTTGCTGTAATATTTCTTTTTTTTTTTTTCTTTTAATTCTAAGTGCAGGATCACTAGCAGCAGACTAGGTGATAAACTCATCCCAACATAGCGGAAGATTTTGATAAGAGATAGCTAAGAATGAACAGGTTGCCACTTTAGTTTGGCTCACTTTGCAAACAAAACAAATGCAGAACACATGAACTGCATCCCTGTCAAGTGACATCAAAGCAGTGAATGTGGTCCCCGCCCACTCTTAATATCCTCCAGCTCTGAACTGTTGCTCAGTGTGCAGGACCAGATTAGGGTAAAACTAAAGATTAGAGTTGAATTCATGAAATGTGATAGTGTGGCCAAAGGGTTCTCAGCATCAAAGCTGCAGTCATTCCATTTCTTCCTACAGCACAGAAGAGTAGCAGAGTACACAGAGCTCAAGTGGAATTTAGAGGCATGTATTTAATTTCAAATATTTCTCTCCAAAGACAAATGCCAACTTGACAAATGTTTTGTGTATTTTTTTGCAATCAAACATTTCAAAAAACTGGAAGTGGGCAAGTAGGAAATCTAGGTGGTTTTACTATTCTATAATAATTCTTGATACAGTCTATAGTCCCTTCTCCTCCATTCTCCTTGTCAGGTAAATCATTTCTAAGGGTATCAGAAAGACCTTCTTCACAGCTGTAGAATTTGCACGTGTATTTCTCTCCTTACATTCGCATTAAGTAACACTTGTGCATGTTCACAGAATGGTTTGGGTTGGAAGGGACCTCAAAGTTCATCCAATTCCACCCCCTGCCGTGGGGCTGGGACACCTTCCACTATCCCAGCTTGCTCCAAGCCCCGTCCAACCTGGCCTTGAACACTTCTAGGGATGGGGCAGCCACAGCTTCTCTGGGCAACCTGTGCCAGGGCCTCACCACTCTCACAGGGAAGGATTACTTCCTAATATCTCATCCAACCTCACCCTCTTTCGGTGTGAAGCCATTCCCCTTTGTCCTGTCATCACTCAAGATGTACAAGGTGCTGTCAGGTATTGATCTGATACATTTAACTGGTTTTGTATCTTTGCTCTGGCACAGCAATTTAGTGATCCCATGCTGACAAGTATTTCTGCATTCTCTTGAACTTGAATATCATCCAAGCACCTGGACATTTTAAATGTGCATATTCGAAGTTCAGCTTCTGCAAACCTTAAAGTGATTAAAACGTAATTTCCAAATGTTTGTAGGAGTTAAACAAGGCCAACCTGAAATATATTTTCCATCCAAAAGAATAATGGTAGAAGTATTTTTATAGCGGTTATCCAGCTTTGACCATTTTGCCTTAGTGAACATGAACAATGGCAGCACATAGCCAAGAAGTCTGCTACCAACTTATTGCATGTATTTTCATTTCCTAAATAAATGTGGTGCATTTTCAGAAAAACTAATCTCTTGACCAAAAAAAAAAAAAAACAACCCCAAAACAAAAAAAACCTCAACCTGAGTTAATTACGAACAAAAGAGATCCATAGTAAAAAGCAGCAGAGGATGCAGTGAGCTGAGGAGTACCATGGCCTTTGTTTAAGAAATCGTATTCAAGTCACTGTCTTGTTTCTATCTACATCTTGTCATACAAATGACTCGTTGACAGAGAGCTGATATCTCATCAAAAACTATTATAAAACCATAATTACTACTTCTGGATCATTAATCTGAAATAGCAATATGTTTCTGCATAAATGGAAGCGAGTTAGGAGATTCTGCCAGTCTATGGTCCCTCAGATGTGTTATAAAACTTAATTAACAGAACAGAGACCTATACAAGGTCTACATAGTTCTGTTACCTCCATGAAAAAAGCAAGACTTGGGGCCAGATTGTGATTCTGGCCATGTTACCACTTCCCCGGAAATCTCTAGAAGCATAAGGTATCCTCCAGCATTTTCCTGTGGTGGTGTAGATATCCATTCCCTGCTCAGGCCTCCTGTCCTTTCCAACTCAGCTCGTGGGAACCTGGGCAAGGCCTTCGCTCCTCACTGCACTGTCTTGTTCTCACTGGGATGCTCAGTTTCCCAGGAATGTGTTTGTGCCTAAATGCTTTCCAAGGAAGATTAAACATAACTTTCTCCCCCACCTCTTCGATGTTATTTTTCCTTTTTTTTTTTATTTTTCTTTTCGTTTCATATTGCTATCCTCCAGTATCTCCATACTACACCACAAAAAAAAGTTCCATACAAAAACGGGCTGTGATTAGTCTTGTACATGAGGTAATTACTGACTGGTAAATGCACCATCCTGCCATAACATTTTATAGTTGTGCTTTTGTAGATTAGCATACATAAAAAGGCATCTGATGAAGTAGCACATTATGACACAACTCTTGGGAATGACAAAGTAGAAAGGACTGAGAGAAAAAATTAGCAAAACTGAAGCCAAGGAGATCAGAGGTGAAGATATATTGCAACTGTTATTCATCTTTCCAGATCAAAGACACCTTTACATGTCAAAGAACTACAAAATTTGACCCTGAAGAGAGTAACAATTAAGTTTAGAAAATAAATTAGACAATGTAATGCTGAATGTTGCCAGAGTTTTCAAATACAGTGGTTTTTTCACTCTGTTCTGCTATTGCTACTAAATTGTCTACAAACACCTCCACCATAAAGCTCCTGGTATGATATACAAGGAAAAGTACCAGGAGATGCTCAGATCCTCCATCATTAGCAGATATGAGAGCCCTAAAACTATGAAAGTGAGGGGACTTCTGCAAGAGCTACCTAAGGGAATGTCATAATTATTGGAAGATATTGCTAGAAATGATGCTGATTTCACTGAGTGGAGGTTCCAAATACTGCAGAATAGAGGATATTTCAACTAGGATGTGAAGAGGAAGCCTGATTAACTTGTTGGGCTATCACACAAGAATCAAGATGGGACTCGTTAGATTACACAAACTACAGCTACAGCTTTCAAATTATAAATCATATTTCATATAATCAAGTATTGATTATTTAAGACTTCTGAGGAAAAAACCTATTAACTTGCTTCTCATATGAGAAAACATAATAATGTTTTAGACTTTAATTCCCATAGTACCATACAACAGGAACAGCAGGACAGAAAAATGAATGGTGTAATCCTACTCTTCCACTAGTTAAAATCCTGATTTTGCTCTCCAATTGCTAGCATAAAAACTATAATATTTCATCCTAGATTGTTCCTTACTGTTCTGAAAAAAATAAGAGCTCTGTTGTAACACAAATATTGAAACTGTAGAAGTCATTTATTACAGCACCATCAGTAGTTATAGAAAAGCTGGGGGGGAAAAAGCTCATTTCAGAGCCATAGACTCCATGGGATCAACCACCACTGATATCACCAAGTTTTGCCTTAAGAATTAATATCCAAAGGCTCCAAGAAAAATTTCCAAAGAGTTCAATGGGGCCAAGAAATCACATCTCTAATCCAGTTTGACTTAAATCACGAGTGAAATATGGAAAAATTGGGTCCAAAACATATTTTTCCAAACTGCTTTCTGCGGTTTTGTTTGGCTTTGATTGTTTGGTTTTTTTCTTTTTAACACAACTCCTTCTGAAAGTTAAGAGCAAGACTCAGAGTGCTCACTGGACCGAAGTGGGCAACCAGGGCTTTGTCATCAGTCATGGAAGCAGTTCCTTTGGGATGCAAAGGCTCGGGCTGAGCAGCGCTCAGCAACCCAGGGCCGCGCCGAGCCATGGCTCTCAGTGCTCCCATCTATGCCCCTAATTAAACTGGGTTCAGGAAATGAGCTCAGGCCCTGGCCAGCTGCTCAGACATTTGCCCGACTGTTCGCTTGCTCCCCAGCCCCTTCCTGACCTGGCCAAGCCATAGTTTCCCAAACTGCAAGGGCACAATCCGAGGAACAGACTTGCCAGGGACCATTCCCAACAGACAGTGGGGACAGCAGCTACAGGGGCAGCAGAGGAGATGCAAAGCCAACAGCTCTGTGGAAGCCACATATAAATCTCAGAAATAATCATGTCCTATTTTGTCCTGGAGATACCTCATCTGTTCGCTTTTCTATAACAAAAGATTGTATTACAAACTGTTCTTTTCTGGTACATTCCATCTTAAAAGGTTTGGGGGTTATTTTCTGCATTTCATCTGAGTTCAAAGAAAGCTTTACTAGTTTGCTAAGTGTTTACTACTCTCACTGCAGATACCAAATATCTTTGTTCTGTTTTCCTTCTGTCTGTTGCTTGTAATTTGTTGCTTGTACAACTGCTTGCATTGTAAACAGTGCATTGCCTTAGAGCTACTGCAGTTCAATGAATACAGATGTTTTACAAAGCTAATTACTGAATATGTAACAAGTTAATTATTTAAAGCTGCGTAAAATTGATAATCACAGAAGAGTAAGAATTAGGAAAGTAATATATGAAAAATATACGAAAATGCTACCCCATTATGAGAAGCAAAAATATGGATATGTATGTAAGCACATAGACTGCCAAAAAGAGATTATGACATTGAAATGCATTTTAAAAAGTCAATTACTACTTCTCATCTGACCAATCAAAAACATTGCCTACATTCCAAGCCATGTTTGTCAGAAAAAAAAAGTGTAAGAAAGCAAGATCAAAACAAGAACACAAATGAGTTTGAAGAGGGAAGAAAATGAAATTGTCTTCACAGAAATTCAACAAAAAATTAGCAAAGAGAGTGAAAAAATCAGTGATTACACTGCAGCCAAGCCACAAGGCAGCCAGACTGGAGAGACAGTCTGTGTCAGCAGGGCCTACTCATGCACTTTTAATGAGGAACTTGGTGCAGTTATTTATCTAAATTAAGTGATGCACTCAAAGATGGAGAAATTTCACAAGGAAATCCTCATCCATTTCTTGCCCCTTCTTACCTGTTCCCATAGATTCTCTAAAGATGCAGGAGAATAGGAACCATACTGTTTATTAATTATACGAAGGCTTCTTCTGAAGGATTTCAAAGCATCCTGCCAAACATTTAATTACACCTCACAGTCAGTCTCACTTCAAAACGGTGTTAGCACCTTTTTACACAAGGTTTTTCCGTAGGAAGAGGTTTCAGTGTCCTGCAAGATTGCACTGCAAAATCATTATGAAACTGACAAAACTGCAGAACTGCTCTCCAAAGGCAGAGGAGCAGGAGGACGGGCAGGAGCCATCCCCAAACTTCTGTGCACTGTGAGGGAACAGCTGCCTTGGTGGGTCCCTCTTGGAAATCATCCCACCTGCTACCAGTGCCCAGCTCCTGTATCTTACAGAAATGGTGTGTATTTGGGCAAAACAAGTAGGAATTCCCTCTCTGATTCTCTGGGTGACATGGTTCACAAGATCCCTGAGGGACAAAAAGGTGCATGTCAAGCAAGAGGAGTTAAGGAGGAGATACCATTCCACTGTGGAATGTTCCAGAGATGCTGCCTTTGGCACACTTGTGTGTCAGTACTCACACCCATGCCATGAAAAGCTGTGGGAAACCTGCAGAGGGATTGTGCAAAAGCCACAAGGATGTCCAGAGACCTGAAAAATATGCTTTGCACTCACCAAGTAGGAACTTCAACCTATTCATTTTGTTAAAACACAGTAAGAAAGCCAGGAACCAGTTAAGGTAGAACACAGATACATAAGTTATGAGGCCATTTAATTCAGGTGACAAAATGAGAAAAAATAAAACCACCAAAAGCTGACACTACAACTGGAATCTTGTTTTTTTAATAATTAATTACCTATTGGAATAGATTACCAAAAAACCTGATCAATTTGCCAACAGCCAACACCTTTAATGTGAGGCCAGCTGCATTTCAAAAAAAAGAGACAGCTGACTGGAAGCTGAGAGTAGCAGTTTAGGTCAGCTTAATGACTATAAATGATTTCGTGTGACCTTAAAGTCAACGAATCACTACGAAGCGTATGACTTCTGTGCAGATGCTTCCCAATCAGGAAAATGTTAAAGTGATTTAGTTATTTGGTCAAGCTTTCCTGCCTTTTCAAAAGTCACATACCTCAAAAAACCCCTTCAACATTGAGGGAAAGACCCCAGGAGAAAGTTCACATTAATGTAGAAATTTCTGGTCTCTGTATGATTTTTGCATTTCTTTCCACAATAATTCCTTTTTCTATAAAACAATAAATCATTAAATAGAGATGTCCCCTCAGCACAGCCAAAGGCAGCAGCTGCTGTTTCCCTCCCCGCCAGGACTGAGCTGCCCACTTCCCTCAGCTGAGCCCCCTTTCCTGCTATCCATGCAGGATCAGCTCCATTAAAATCCCTGTGAGCTGCTGTTAATTATAACACAAGATGGATCATGCTGTTAGACAATGCAAGGTGGGTGAAAAGAAAGAACTGCTATTTTTGCCATTTTCAGCAAGTGTTTTGAAGGCACAGATTTGCATTTGGTAATTCCCACAGGTCCCTGGAAAGTGAGAACTACAGTCCCTGTCACAGGAATAACCCTCCTGGGCACCCAGAGAGGGATGTAATGGGCTCACAGGCACAATTACCAGGAAATTAAAGGAATAGGATAAAGAAGAAAGTCTGAAACAAGTTAAAACAGGTCAACACAGAACATACCACATTTTGTTGTGCCACAATTTCTCTGCATAACAATGTAGAAATAGTATAAGGATTACCTAACAAAAACTAGTTTTATGTTTGTGCTGTTCTAAATCTGCTATTCCAAAAGAGTTGAACTGCTGATAATTAATTAGTCACTTTATTCAGGACTTTGACTAAAAGATTTCAATTTCACATTAAACTTGTCCATGTGGTAATATTAGAATTTTATGCTGCAGGGATGTTCACAAGAACATTTTTATTCTCTCTGCTTTAATTTTGGTTAATATGATCATCCAGAGTCAACTTTCTTTGAAATAAAATACAGGTGTTACAAATCTAAAATGATTGCAAAGGAATAACCTAAACCAAGCTACATTAAATAATTCAAATGCTTTCTTTCCATTTTCCATTTCTGAACTAATCCATTTAGAAATTATCTTGAGAAGAAGGAATAATTGTAGTTCTTCCAATTTATTTGTATTCCTGTCAAATACACAGCGTACAGGTGATACTGCCTAGAAACTTCCGTGTGGAAGAGCCAAGACTTTGCATAACAAAGGAGCTCATTCTACTCAGAAGGACAAATGAAAATTAAATAAATGCAGTAAGGACTAAGTCTAGACTTGAACAGAAGACTTGAATTTCTTGCATTCACAGACCTTATTTTTACATAAAAGAACATTAGTTTTAAATAAATAAAAGGGAAATATATTTTAAAAACATTGCTGTAAAATGCAACAGCAGAGTTCTGCAGCAGGAACAACAATGATCACATCAGTCTTTGCAACAGTGCTGGGATTTTGTTCTTTAAATTACAACCTCAGGCAATGTTTTCTGCAATTGTCACTGGAAGACCTGAATATTTTTTCTTGGGTGACAAAGGTGAAAATTTTGTTTCTTAGTCTTTTCCTCAACCTTTCCAAACAAGAAAACAGAACTTTACTTTCTGCGGTCAATTCAGGAGCTTCCCTTAGATCTGGAGATAGCAGAAGAACATAATTTGCCTCCACAATCTGTGGGCACCAAGTACACGTTGGGGGCCATGGAATGATAACTCTTCAGCAGTAACATTTCATGGCTTCTCTTTTCCTTTAGGACAGAGTGCAGTACTACCCTACTCTTAGGCACAGCCAAACCTTGTACCTACTCTGAGAAATTAGGAGCAAGTTCACAAAGCCAGGCATAAACTGATTTCATGATAGGAAAAGATGGAATTATGGAATACTGGAAGAGAAGAATATCCTTCTTACCTGCCAGTGGAAATCCACTCAACCCCATGACCACACAGATCCAGAGATACACTTTGGTGATATGGGCAAAACGCCCTGAAATCAACAGGGAGCTTTGTTTACAAAAAGGAAAAGGGGCCACATCTTGAGACTTGAGCAGATATAATCTTGTCTTTTCTCAGTGTTGGGCTGTTGATTGACAGTGCAGGATTCCTCATCTTCCCTAACTGTCCTATGGAGTGAAAGAGTAAATTTCCTGAATTTCCCTTCTTAATTTGTCTTCTCCAGTCTAACCTCATTGATCCCCATTAAAACTCCAATGAAGACCATCCTGTAGTTGTTATTAGAAATCATTATTTACATTCAAGCCTCTTAGGGATCTCCAGATTTTGCTTTGTGCTATGAGACCACTACTGGAGAGAAGAGTTGGATATATTGAAAAATAAAAATAAGCAGTGGGATTTTTCCCTTTTCACAGTAACTAATGTTAACCTGTCTCAAAAGATTTGGAAAAGGTAACCTGCTTTCTAAATACAGGAAAAGAAAGATACTTGAAAGAGATTAAAATCTTTTTGATATCAGAGACAAAAATGACTAACATGCATTTTGCTTTCCAGCTGAGATTTAAAATTGATGCACAGTTCCTTATGAACCCAGGTATTCACAGTAATTTAAAATTCATCTCTCCATGAGCACCAGAATCCATTGCCCTGAGTGTGCAGAGTAGAGGAAGCAGGAGTCTAATCAATTTGTCAAAATAATTTTCAAGTTTAATTTTTTCATGGTTTATTATAACCATAGGCATTTCAAGCAGAGTGATAAATCTGCAGATGTGTAAACCTCTGATTCCAAGGAGTAAAACCCAATAGGCTGCAAACACTAAGCTTCAGAAACAGCATTTGCATAGAAATACAAATCTTCCTTCCAAAAGAAAAGTAGGGATTCCTATAGTTAAGAACATTTTAAAATATGTTCTCACAGCTGCATTTTTAGAAGTCTCTATTACATCTCTGTTTTGGAGTAGCTGACAATGGTCTGGAGATTAAGTTCTGTGTATTTTGAGAAAGCTTTATCACAGCATTTTGAAGATTTTGCCTACTTTTTCCAGCGTGAGGACAGCCATAGTCAGTACATGGAACATGAGAGCAGGGATCTGCCACTCCTGTGCTCGCCAATCTGCTGCCCCCACTCACAGGAAGAAAAAGGAGGAAAATCCTGATGTGCTGGGGGAGGTGGTTGGGAGCAGAGGCTAAGAGGCAGTTGCGATGCAGAAGAGACTTCAGTGACTGCTAATGGCATGTTAGCTAAGCTGTAATACATAGTGAAACTAAATTAAGTACAGGCAAACTTAATTCCAGTATGTATGAGCATATTAATATTTGACTTGGAAACTGTAGGAGCATGATGGGTCCATGTGGGAGCAAAACGAACAGAAAAAGAACAGAATAGAACAGAGTGATATAATTATTATTTAGCAATCCTCACATCAGTTTGAAAGTTGCTAAGCACTGCAAAAACTCTGTGTAAGTGACAATACCTGTATAAGCATTTAAAAACCTCAAAACACATCACAGGGAAAGCTGTAAGAGCAAAGCACTCAGTTCAAAGCCCTTCCTTCTATGTCAGTGGCAAAGGAGTACTTTGATTTGCTTTATGGGCAATAAATAACACAAAAGCCTAGAAGATGCAGCAGGACTGACAAGACTGTGCAATCCTCACAGGACAGCGCACACAGCTAAAGAAACACCCTGGCTTGTTGACTCCAGAGCTCCTCTGCCTTACAGTGTTCTCCCACACCTGGGTATTCTTGGTTGAAAAAGGAAAGGATGAAATTATAAATCACAGCTAGAAATACAATGGGTTTGGCACATCCTACACATTAACTCATGCAAAGCTTTCACAGAACTACTTGAGTACCTAAAGAAATGAGCGAGCAGCATCTGCAAATTAATATTTCTTTTGCTGCAGAACATAAAGTGCTGCTTTCCAAAGGCAATGAGTCCTGAAGGGGCATAAGGCATGAAGAACATCAGGTCTGCTACTATCTCAAGTGAGACGGCCTCTCTGACTGCAGGTCACCATCACTCACAACAGCAACTAGAAAGCAAAGCCAAAGGCAACATTTGATGATCCTGAACGTGTCTCCACGGAAAAGGGGATTTTTGCTCCCAGGTCCAAAGGGTTCTGAACTGCACCTTCGCTGCCTGCTCTTCATTCACATTCCATTACTTTAGGTGTTCTTGCCGCAGCATCAAAGCTGAGTCTCCTATGATCTCAAAAGGTAAATATACTTCCCTGTGAACTACAGCAGATCAGGTACCACCACATTTTATTAGAGTTAAGAGAAAAAGTGCAGGTCTGCATATCTAGTTGAGAATGTGTTTTACATTGCAATGTAATATTCAGCGATGTTATGTTACCAAACACCGAGCAACCTGACAGATACATCTGTTAGAAGTATAATTACACAGGATAACTTGTATTGGTGTCCCTCTCTGTTAAAGAAAACAATGGATTTTCATTCAGAGGGGCACCTTGGAAGATTAATGGTAGTAATGAAGCGTGAAATATTTCCTTCCTAGCGTGGTTAATCTGAAACAGAGGAAACAATCATTTCACCCTGGAGGGATAATCCTTTGAGGAAAATTTTCAGTGAAATAATGTATTGTCATATCTCATCCCACATATGTCAGCAGAGAAACTATCAGTGTTGTGCTTATTGCAATAAAGGCCAACAAGAACAAAAAAAAAGGAAATGCAATCAGCACAGCCAAAAAACAGACACACAGTGGGATCAGCGGGAGGGAGAGAGGAAGGCAGGAAAAGAGCGACAAGAAGCAAAAGTATAAGGAGAAAGGGAGGACAGAGACCAGAAATTCAACAACAGAACTGGCTCCTCTCAGCCCTTTGGACAGACTTTGGCAGTGCCGCTGCAGCAGTGCTGCCCTCGAGTCCTTCCCAGCTCGGTGGCAGCTCCCCGTGGCACAGCACTTTAACGGGGGCTGCCTCCGAGGCTGGGCCAAGACACTGGAACTTCAGAACTGGGTGGCCACAAGCAGTTCTTAGACAGTCTGTACCTTGAATGGGCTCTACCAACCAACATACAGAGGCAACTACATACAGACATGTGTATATACAAGAAAAGCAACACTTTAAAAAATATATACTTTTTTTTAAATAAAGCCTTTTTAAGCAAACACTGGTGTCTATTAAAAAAAAAAATCGCTTGATAACAACTTATTAGAATAATTCTCTCAGATCCTTACCAATGCTCTATCTTCAAAGAACACTCACAAGCCTTTCATTTTTGGCAGATAAGCTATTTGATCAATATTTTCAACACTAATCAAGGCCAAGAGCAATTTCATTTCTACCCTTTCCCTAAACGGAGTTGGAATCTAAGCAAGTGCATCACTCAGTTACTTTGCTCATGGTAAGCAGATTCAGCTGAGGGAGAGAGAAGCTTTCAGTGGCAACTAATGCTGTTCAACTGATAATACTTTATATTTATCTCACATAAACATCAGTACAGCAGGAAATGCTAAACTTTCCCGAGGAAAAAAAGCCCCATTAAATAATGCTATTTCTAGATTCTCTTTTTAATACCTAAGTGCCTTTTTATTACTTGAACTGATGACTGCTGTTGTCCTGATAATTTTTTATCCTGCAAGATGTTTTATGCTCACAATATTCTCAGTGTGAAGCACTAATTAGAATCAGAAAACAGGTCTATTCTCATCATCTTTTTCCTGTCCATATTTATTAGAGGAAATGTCTTTCCTGTAAAACGTGTACCTTCTCCCTTGCTGTCTGGGGAGCTGGGTGAGCGTGGGGACTGTCACATCACAGTGCTCAGCACTAGCAAGAGCGAGTCACTTCCCCAGCTCAGAGAGCAGAGGCTGTACCTCCTGAGCTACAAATGAAACATTCCCTAGAGCTTTGCCTACAGCCTGTCCTTCTGGGATATTTTGTTTGTTCAAGTCATGCCATATTCATGGCAGCTACCCTGCAACTTGAAGGCCCGAGATTTGAGGAAGCAGCACAGCTGCAGCCACCACTACTCCTTGGCAGGAGGTTTCAGGTATCCTTCATTGGACAGCTTCTGTAGCAAGAATAACTCAGTTTACCCACACTAGGCTGATCTTTGCTCTGATAACCTTGTCTCGATGTGGCTGTGGCCACAAGAACAACTCCAGTAGGATGCTCTCACTGCACACTGCCCCTTCTTGTGTCACACAGCAGTCAGTACTTTGTTGCTGCCAGGGAATGAAGTGGAGAGAATATCAGTGTGACTATAAAAATGCACTGCCATGCGTCACTTCACTGGAAGAAAATGAAGCTTGACTATTGCAAGTGCTGTAGCAATCCCACAGACTTGCCTTTGGCTTTGAGAAGGCCATTTTGGTTTTATCCCTCTGCAGCAGACACTTTAAAACATGTCAGGCAATCTGGGGGGTTTTTTACCTTTTGTTTCTTCCCTGATATGACAACATAAAACACACAAAAGAAAAAGTTCCCTTTCCCAAACATCTCCAGAGCTAACAGGAGCTTACCAAATGCTGTCTGCTGTGCAAACACAAATTTAAAACAATTTTATAGGGCCTGTTATTTACCCAGCTTTAACAGCTTCTTTGTTATAGGATGGCACTATAATTATCTGCTTTTATCATTAATAGCTTGAGTCAGTGGTTAATGCAGAGGTGACAAATCACTGAAATGCCTGCCAGTTTATGGCTTTTAGCACTAAGGAATGTTTCTTTTATTTCCTATCCCTTGTATGTATCGTATTTCCTTTAGATGTCTTCTGTTCTCTTATATACACATTCCCATTCATAATTAAACATACCTGACCATAATTTATTCACTTGCAACCAATTACCGAATCTCTGTTGTTTAGTGAGAGTGCATATTTGGAAAGTGGTGGAACAAGAGGAAAATTTCTACCTGAGGAGAACCAGAGTAATGTCTTCAGTCTCTTACGTCCACTCTGAAGCATCAGCCAGCAAATAAAGCGAAAGTACACATCTGCTTGAATTTGCCAGCCATCAGAATGATGGCGGGAGCTGCCAGTACCCTCAACTACACTCCAAATGATGGAATCAGAAATGTGTCAGGACAAAGGCAGGAAAATGCTCTGCTTTCCCTACAAACTCGAGTACCCCATGTTGCACGTGCACCATGTTACAGATGTACAGGCACACAGGTCAAAGACCTCTCTCCAAAACTGGTGCCACCTGTGCACACCAGAGTGCTGCAGAGCACAGGCCCTGTCCTGTGAACATCAGGGTGAGAATAAAGGAAATATTGTCAGCTTTAGACTGCCCTTCCTTCTCAGGAAATTCAGGCAGCTTGTGACACCATGATTTACACACAGACCACGTCACTACACGGTAGAAGATTCACCCTATTTATAGGCATAACTTGCCCCACACAATTAGGTTTAGCTCCTCAGCCTCCTGCCCCCAAGCTCACAAAAACACACACACCCCGTTTGAAATGAAATGTAGCCCCTTCTGTTGTAAGAAGTCGGTCACTTTTGGAAGCAATGGGTAGCAACTGTTAAAACAAAGCAAACTCCATTTCAAATCCACCATGAAGCAAAGGAGCAAAAAAAGAATGAAGCAGAAATGACCTTATCCATAACTACAGCCATAAGGCTAGTTAGGATTCCTTCCGAGTAAAAAATAGAGAAGAACAACTGGCAAATGTCAGCCTCATTATCATGAACTCTTTTTAGTAGTGAAACAAAAATTACCCTTAGATCTTTTTTCAACAGCCTAGACCATTCTCTGTGTTAGAAGTCTTTCCATTTCTTTTGAATAACTATCAAATTATGGGAACATCTTTTCTCTTTAGTACTAAAAGCACATGTTTCAGCCTTAATGACTATATGCACACTATATTTGTCTTTCCACAAACACTTGATGTTAAACTTGTTGGGGCATAATGTTGCAAAATACAGTGAGCAGGAAAAAAAAGGGGATGAAGCTGAGCAAAAAGAACATTGAGTTCAAAGGTAATTGCCTCACTGTGATACCTGCAGTTTTTCATCTTTTCCTTTAGAAATGCTAAAATATGGAACATTCCAGCTAAACAAAAGAAATCCTGAAACAATTTCGTGTAATGCCGGTACCACTGTTTAAAGTTAAGATTATGTTCTTCAATCTTGAGCCTATAATGTCTATAGATAGAGAATACAGTTGTCCTTAACCTGAGAGATGTCAGTGGGAGTTTTCCAAAGTAATAACTTGGTAAGAAGTCAAATCCTAACCTGCTGCAAATTACTGAAGCTCCAGTAAAGTTAACAGAATTGTGCCATTTCATGTGAGCCAGGGCTCTGGCACCATGCAATTTAATCCAGACACTTTAATCTTTCTAGCCAGCAGTTCAACACTAATGCATGATTTTACAAGTCACTTGACTGAAACAAGGGCAGTTTCTTATCTTGGCTTTTTTGTCTCTTGCATAGTTTTAGTCGCTTGTTCTTTGACATTCTCCAGTAAACCGTCTCTCAAGGGTAGCCCCATCTCTTCTTGAAGGCCAGGGCTTTAAGTCTGCAGTCATTATCCCTCCCAGATACAACTCAACAGTTACTGCTTCCTGGGACAGCGATGGAACACAGCTCATTTTCCCCATTCATCATAATTTACCACTTACAAGAAAAGATGTTGTTCCTGTATCCACATCATCCTTAGGTAGTGCTCAGAAAAAAAGATCAGATGTTGGGGTTTGTAGTGGGGTATTGTGTGGTTTTTTCCCCACTTACATCCTTGTCCTGTAGGGAAACCTCTGATGGTGATCTCAGGCCAGGATTTGTTGTTTGAATCCTTCCCCATCTCCATTTGTCCGGCTTCCTGAACTGAAATAAAACTACACCAGTCTTCATCATGTTTACCCACCTGGCATTACTGAACCAGGACTACAAAGACATTTGTCCCTTACAGCTCATATTTCTCATTTCCCTGGTACCTGTAGACAGAAATGTAAAGCTGAATTTTCCGGGTTTCTATGTCCTCAAAATCTCACATCCAGCATTTCTCCCTGGAAGTACAGTGAGAAGTACCAACTTGATGTGTCCCTCAAGCCTTGGTACAAATACATTGAGGTTTATCCAGCCATAAAGGCCCTGCTTCAGCTGCTTCACCAACCTCCACTGGGCACTCTGGGTTGCAGAACTCAACTCCACACAGATGGGGCCAATGATACTGGAACGAACAGAGATTTCTGACAGCTGACCAGGCAGTAGCAGAGAAGGCATTCTGCCTCAAGCCTTATTCCGAAAAGATCCCTCAGAGTCAATTCCAGACAGCCAAGGCCATCTCACATTGCCCATGACTCCCCAGGGAGCAGCGTGAATAATAAGCATCACATGAGGATTTTACCACGTGAAGCACACGAGGATTCCACTCAGCCACAGTTTAAGATCAGAATATGAAGGCTAAACAGAACATCCTGTAAGATACAGCAAAAGGTCAAATTTCATATTTGAAAAAATGGGAGTGATGATACTTCCTTGCTCCAGAGGGACATTATGAAGCTTGGTAAAGTTCTGTGTGGTTCTCCAGTGTGCCCTATCAATGCCAAGTGTTATTACCTCTAAAGAGAGCAAGCCTCCAAAGTCTCCTGCCAAAGTGTGATTTATAGAACACGCCACAGAGCAAACCAGAGACAACTCTGATAGATGCAGAAACAACAGCCTGTAAAACAAAGGGTGCTGCTGGCACGGAGCTAACAGCCTGGAGAAATGGCTGCCTGCAAAAAGCTGGTTCAGGACTGTATCTCTGAACAGCTGCCCTGACTTTACGAGGATGCTAATAAATCTTCCAACACATTTCCTATTATGTTCAAGGAACATCTATTCTGCACCTTGAATTCTTGCTGGAAATGGAAGCTTTACACAAGATACTTTTCACCTGGACTTGCAGATACATTGACTATTTTACCTTCCCTCACTGAATGCATCCAAGAGAGTCACAGCTGGAATCCCAGCGAGTTTCTTGAAGTTCCTCTTCTTGCTGCTTTAGTTCAAGGCAGCAATAGATCACTCCGATTATAGCCCTGAAGCTTCTTTTAAAATATTATTACAAACATAAAGGACAACATTTTCTATTTTTACCTATGAGTCCAGGAAATTCAAATGCAAAGTCAGTTGAAGAATATAGCTATCATCCTAAACACTCCACTCCTTAAATATGATGCTCATTACTCTTTCAAGTTACTTATAGCTGATATTGCATCAGAAAACAGACAGATTCAGGATACATCAAATATACTTTATGTTATAAGATCAGAGAAAGATACACAATGATGATACAGCATTTATAACAACAACTGCTAGAAATGAAAAAATCCACAGTGGCCTAACCCATGATGAGAGTCAGTAATAACTCAAATTCAGTGCCAGGTAGAGATGCTATTAACTTGTGACCCAGTAAGCTAGCAGCTGTGAAATAATGTGTTCACTTAAAAAAAAAAAAGGCAAAAAAACCAAAACCCAACAAATCTCCCTACAAAAAACAACCTGAACATGTTGCTTATAAAATGTTTACGTCCAGTTTACCAATTTGTGCAGTAATAATACTTAGTTTGTTTCTCTGGAATGGCTTTGAAATTCTAAATGCAAAACAAGAATTAGAAGACTTGAAAATAGAGAGCATATAATTGCTACCAAAAAAGAGATGGTATCAGCATATTGCACACACCCAATGAAATCCATATGGCCATGGCTATTTTCAGCTGTCTCCCTAAATTCCATTTTGTCCTTTCTTCTGAGTTTATACATTCATGTTCTCAATTACATTTCCTGTAACTGTGTTTCATGGCACAAAACCGGGCCACACTGAGCTCAGGAGTGAAGTAAATCAGCAGTTGGGCAGCTGAGAGCATCGTCTGAATGAGGCAAAGCACAGAAAAATCCTGGGAAGGTCAGAAAGCAGCGAGTGCAAAGCCGTGGCTGGGGTTAGAGGGTGTAAGAGGGAGAGGGGGATCATAATGTCACCACTTTGTGGTGGGATGAAGTAAAACAGAAAAGTATGCTCCAAAACTTCCTTATCCAAAGATTTCGAGATTCCAAAAGGAACAAAGAAGAGGCCTGGATTCAGAGGAGTTACCTGAGTACATATGTGACTTAATGGGTTTTTCAGTATGTTGTAAGAGTCGTTGTACGTCATTACCCTTTTGACATTTCTTTTTATGATAATGTGAGATTCCTGCTCTGAAAACCTTACTTCCCCCAAACTTGCTGTTAAAGCTCCTAAAAAAACCTGGCTTGACAATTTTTATCAGCTTTGTCAAAGACTGCAAATAGAGAAACTTGGTTTCACCATTTGAAAATAAAAAAAAGCAAACATTTGTTTTCTTCTCATTTTGTTAGTTATTCTAAAGGAAAAAATTAATCAGACAGTATTTTCAAATATTTTTCAAATACAGAAAACCCACACAAAAAGCCTTGTGAACGTTATATATTGGAGTGTTGGAGTTTCCATGGTGTCTAAACACAAAAATAGGATATTGCCCTTTTTTCACCCATGAAATCTGACGTTCACTGTATGACCAACTATGACAAACTTTGCAAAGAAAAGAGGTTGAGTTTAGATCTTTCCAGGGTCTGATGGAGTTGAGTGGAAACTCCTGCTGATGTCTGATGAGAAAGGGAAAGTGGAAATGTAGTCGTCATGTAAACACATGGAAAATGGAAGAGTTGCTGGAAGAAGAAATGGTACTCTGAAGCCAAATAATATTATGAAATATAAAAACAAGTTGTCCCAAGAGCAAGAATAATTAACCAAAGTGCAAATTGACAGCCAGACCTGAACTTTCTCAGATGAAAGAGGACTCAGAACTGATGTTTGTTTTGCTCATTATCTTTTTCTGAGTTCATAGCACCCACAGCTAATG
The DNA here is from genome assembly GCA_013397565.1 of Ptilonorhynchus violaceus. Lineage (NCBI taxonomy): Eukaryota > Metazoa > Chordata > Aves > Passeriformes > Ptilonorhynchidae > Ptilonorhynchus > Ptilonorhynchus violaceus. The sequence continues at coordinate 2,908,550 of VZRJ01009816.1, read as the reverse complement.
AGAGGCTCAGTCTGAAATTTCCAACCTGGCAACATTTTGAAGTCAAAAGCACAAACAGGTTACAGGTAAGGAGACCGGTACAGCTAAAGAGGATGTAAAATTTAAAGATTTGAATATTAACTGAAGTGTTATGTTCAATTTATATGACTATGAAAACCCTTTTGATATGACACCAGATGGGCACTGCTGATAGGGCAGAAATCCAGACAGAGGAGAAACTCATCTCTCTCCCTTTCTGTCTTTCCTGAAGAAGCCTCTAGCCCCACATGGCTTCTTGGCTTTTCTGTGGCTGCAAAGAAAGCTGAAAACTTGACATTTTAACACCAGAACCCAATTTCGCTGGGTTTGGCCCTTGATTTTACCTGATTTTATACACAGGTATATGTATCTTAAAGCATGTGCATTGCCAGCTAGGACATTATACATTGCCCACAAAAGGAATTCTATCAGGCCACCAAAGTGCAGGAAGTTTAACATACTAAATAGTTCAGTGCTCTAAGAAGATGTAAAGCTTTGGAGGGCAATTTGTAGCAAATGGCCACATGCCAAGCAAACTGCCGTGCAACAAGTGATTGATGTCTTTGCTGGTATTCCCTACTTCTCTGCCAGGTTCTTGCAGCAAATCCTGCAGTAAACTGGCAGCTCCACTCAAGTGAACGAGGCTGAGGTAATTGATATGTGCTGGGAATCTGCCTCTTCTCTGCTATGGATTTCTTTGGGCAGCCACTCACCACTAAAATCTACTCTTGGAGAACTTCAGCAGCACTGTTGAACACATAAATATAGCCACTTAAATTTGTCTTCCCGTCCCTCAAATTACAGGGATGCTTAACAACAGAATACTGCTGAGCTTTTTTCAAGCCAAGAAGATAACACTTCTTTAGAGCAGCTAGGCACCTAGACCTCCCATAAAAATTACAGAACTCCTAGGCTGAGAGCCAACAGCCTGTAGGATGATGTGAGAAAAAATAAAACTAAAAAAAAATAAAATTCAAACTGCATTCCTCACTATTGGGACTGAAGGAATTTTGTTTCTTGGAGTAACTCCCCAAGGTGCCAGGAATACACTCATGTCACAAGGTTCACCGGCTGGATTAAACAGACAAGTCTCAATCTTTCAGCACCGAACATCATGTATTTTAATAACGCATTAAACATAATGCTAAAATGCTAACTCAGATAAAAATCCTTCAGAATTAATGACAATAAATAGAAAATAGTGATTAAAAGTTTCCATCCTACTTCATCAAGCACAGGTATTACATACCACCCAAATTATCTTTTAAGTGAGCCAACTTCTAAAGAGAATTCATTAATACTATTACTTTTATAGCACATGGACTATATAGCAAGTACATGATCTGTGAAACACTTGGAAGGAGAGCTCAGGATTCTAAACCATAAAATATGGTAAAAGTATGGCTTATAAATAGATGTAAATATATTTGCTGTAGTTTCCAGTTGTGAAATGTTCCATAAATTGGATTCAGAAAGGTCAGTCCTCACTTTCAGAAACTTCTTTATAAAGTAGTTAATTGAAAAAAATTAGCAATAGCATAAAATTATGAGAGATGTTGCATTGCTTACAAATATAGTTCTCAGTAGAATTGGAGAGCCCAGACCATCTGCTCAAAGTGCCGGGGACAACCACTTGACTTCAGCAAACGTAAATAAAGCTGTGCCATAAAGACAGACCCACTGCAGTTTAGTAGATTTGCTGTTCAAAAGTGAAACCTGCTGCACCTGGCTGATGCAGCTTTATGAATGAAATCAGTGAGATAACAGCATTTACTAATGAGTCTTCACCACTAATTTGATTGTTTATTCTTCTTGGTATTTATTAACGTGATTACCTCTGAACGGAGAGAAGAGAAATATTTATCTTTTATCTAAACATTTCACATGGGTCATGCCAAGTCTGACAGTTGCCAGTTGTAAAGCTCCAAAATATTTACAGTAGGCTCTAACAGCAGCCACAGCTGATGGACACTGCCCTGGCAAGCTGTTGAAGCTTCTCCTTCGATGGGTCTTAGCTAAACTGTAACGCATAAAACACCCCTTCAGCACACAGCAATTTGGGCTTGGGTTTTTCCTCTTGTATATTAGATTTTGGTGTATTTAAATGCAGTATTTCAAGTCCCTCTAATGAATTTTTACAAAGAACTAAGAGAAACAAAACATCAATCTGAAAGATACAGACAACACACACTGTCTGTTTCTATGGTTATTTTAAATCAGTTTTATGCTGGCTTTGACAGGGGTCTATTAAATCAAAAGCCAAAGATTGAAGTGGCAGTTCCAGTAGAATTGAATGAAAGCTAAAATAAGTGCAGTCAAAGAAAGGGTCAAACCCCATGTACTGCTTCAAGAGCAACTTTCTTTTATTTGTAACAATGATTTTCGAGGTGCTAAACATTCTGAGTACAGAAAGATGCAACTGAAAGGTGCTGAACTGAGGCCCAGTCCAACAGGAGCTCTCCCTGGCCTCAGTGCCTCTGGATGCAGTATCACAACCACAAAACCTCTCCACAGGTTTTCTCTAAAAGCTGTGTGCCCTACGTGCCACCACAGGTGACTTCAGTGGGAGGGTGACAGTCACCTCTGAGGAGGCTCCATCCCCCTCCCTGTCAGATTCCAGCTTTGGTACCTTAAGAGAGCACGAGGGAAAACACGAGAATGGCCACAGCATGTCAAACATGGTTCACTTAGCCAAGGAGCCTCTCTGCTCTACGAGATGATTCAGGAAAGAACATAAACCCAGGAAAATGTATTCTCATGGGTTCCAGCCTTAAACAATAGCAGCTTTTTTGAGATAAAATTCAGATGGACACAATGGTGTTTAAAAATCCCTATTGATTCACCATGACTTTTTGAAAGATACTTTGTTTTCATAAAACTGCTGTCTGATAACTCAGTGGAAAATCCTCAAGGCTTTTCTTGAGAAACACTGATATATTTTCTGTATATATATTTCTACTTATTTTTTCTTTTTCTTCACACCATTATTGATCTCAAAGACCTCATATCCCCTCACATGTGAGAATTCAAACAAGCATGTGCAAAACAGTGATATTCTGAGCTGTGAATGTGTCTCTATTTCATGCAAGTCCTATTTCATACTCATTAAATGACATCTAAACTTGTATTAAAAAATTCTACAATGTAGCAAAGACCTCAGTATTTCAAAAGCACAGGTTTTCAGAGGGGAAAAAAGGTCAAAATCAATCAAATAAATTCCACCACTTGCAAAGAAGCAAATCTGTCAGTGATGTTAGAACTGATGGTTTTACAATAGTTACTGTCATCATCTACAATGGTGATCTCTCGGTGAACCTCACAGCAAGGCTGGGTCAAGATTAGTGAGAAAAGTGAACCAGGAGTGGAGAGTCTTTCGTGTTTACAAAAACAGTGTTGGGCTTGTTTACAGCAACTGGTTTATTTTTCCAAGTCTATAAAATACGTGGTAAGAAATAAAATGGATTTCATGTGGCACCTGCTGCTATGAATTAGCATTTCTTCAACATAAATGTTTCACAGCAAACCACTTTTCAGTCAAACTGTGACTGTTGACCACTTTGCCTTCCCTTCCAAGCCTAAGCCATTTTCTTCTCACCTAGAGACCAACTGACCTGGTTATCTGATTGAGAACTTCAGCTCCTGATTTAGATCCAAACTGCAATGCTTCTCCAGTTATCTAGCTTTTGTTAATAAAATACATCAAAATAATTCAAACTACTCAAGAGAGAAAGAGTCCAGATCAGAGTTACTATTATACATTTCAGTTTTCTGACTTTTTTTTTTTTTCCATCTCTAAATCTGAGAAGGACTTGTAGTTATCATCCATTTCATCACAGTGGAATGGGGGGAAAAAGGTGAGAAGGAGACAGTGGAAACAAAGAAGAAAACGCCAAACTATTTGGTACTGGAGAAAATCTGGAAAAGTAGGAGGCTGGTGGGACTATTTAGTAGCAAATCTGCTTGGAAGAACAGGTCATATTGCTAGTTTAAAAAAACCCCAACAAATACAACAAAACAGAAACACCACAACAAAATCCCAGTAAGAAAAACAGACTCACATTCCATAAAGTACCCCAAATCCAGACCAACAGAAAAGAACATTAGATGAAAATATCTTCACACTGCCAGTTGGGCAAACTCTGTCTTTACAGACACCTCCAAAGGCTGCTTTTAACCTGCAGGACAAGTCCAGCTTCCAGCCAGATACCTCAGCCTGTGCCATCCTGCGTGAGAAAGAGGAACCTTAAAGCACATCTCGATGCTTCAGCACCTTGTCTGTCAGGCCACAACAGCAAAGGTGTGTTCAAAGTAGCTTCTTAGGAATAGCTTATCTCCTTCATGATCCAGAGAACAAAGAAAGTGCATAAAGCAAAACAACTAGAAAAATATAAAAGATAGAAAGGAAAAATACATCTCAAGCCAAAAGGTGTTACTCTGAGATTACACTGCAGCAGAGGTAGTAAAGAAGAGTAAGTGTGCAACAAAACAGGGATATAGCTGAGTAATTTCTTCTGGGTTTTTAAATGGTCAGCAAAATGGTGGAGTTACATAACACAAATGAGTTACAGTCAGGAACAGAGATAAGAGTATTGCACACTTAGGATTAGGGGAACTTTTTCTGGGACAAGAAAAGATTTTTCTATTTTCTTACACAGAACATTTGTTTCTTAATTTTCCAGGCATTCCAGACAAGTGCTCAGCTGTTTAATCCAGCTGTAGTGGGTTTGTAATATCCCACCCTCAGTACTTACACAGTTGCAAAATGTCNAAAAAAAAAAAAAAGGCAAGAAAGTAAAACTGTGGGTGTGTAAGAAAATGTCTCCCTAAATTTTCTATTTAAAAAATATTCTATTTCAAAAAGCAACAAAATGATAATAGCAGCTCTACACGGGCATCACCAGCTCTCCTCATTTCCTCTAGGATGACCCAGAGAAGGTCGGCAGCAGCCAGAGAAGTGTTTTCACATGGAAGGGTCTGCACAAGCACAAGTGAAATATATTTCAGAGCATCCCAGACCTCTCTAGCTTTTCCAGAACAAATCTATGCGTGAACATGGTCATTTTCCCTTTAAAGAGTTGTCTGGGAGTGCACAGAACAATTCCTGCTAACACATGCTATTAAAGCTGGTAGTTTCAGGCCAGCACACAATCAGAGCCGTGCAGCAACCTGCTCTAGGATAAAACATTCCCTACATGAAGGCAGCACAACCAGGGCACTGCATGCCAGAGACAGGAGCTTTCCAGTTCTCCTTTTCCCTGGATGGAAGAGTGGAGCACAAACCTCTCCACTGGTCTTGAGACTTTCATACAGCCATTCAATCCTGTAAGTCCGACCGTGCTGTTGTGTCCAATTGGGCAAATGGGAGATTAGAGACCAGCAGGAAGGGAATACAGAGACCAGCCTGAAGACAGGAGAAGTAGAATTGATGTTTCAACCTCTCCAAAATCTCCTTTACTCCTGTCTTAAAAATTTAAATATTTTAGTAAGAATCCCCAAGAGAATATCTGAAAGTCACAAGTTAGTGTTCCGTCTTTGTTCCAAAGGTTCACAAAGAAGTTGTATCCAGTTCCCAGAGAGGATCGCTGTCTCAGAAATTTACTTGGACAAACAAAGAGCATGAGATACTTCCAAGATTCGATGGTTATGAAGTGAGAAGATGACTTTCTGGAAATATTCTGTAAAATCCCAGTGAGCATCCCATCACTCACAAGAATATTTGTAGAAAGCAAACAAAGAAAAGCGAGCAACAGAAGGAAAGTGAATTCATCCAGAGATGGAGCTGTGAATTCAGAACACTTTCAGTGAGCTCTGGCACAAGCATCGAATCCTGGAGCCAGCAGGCATTCCTGATATATTCCTTTAACATTTCATCTTGTGCACAGAAGGGGTTCATGTGGAGCAACCATGTTGCTTGTGCTAATTCTGCTCCACCTGACCATCCCCCTTACACAGAAAACAGTTTAAAAGACAGCAAAGAAACAAAGAATAAATATTTCGTGTTGAGGCATATGAGATGTTTAAAAATATACTCTTTGTATGTTCACCAAGTGTACTAATTATTTAAGCTATGCATTAATGAACTCCAGGCATGTTCAAACAAAATATTTGAAAGGATCTAAATCATTTTATCATATTCACAGTACAGATAGAATAAGAAATTCCACACCAGCTTAACAGCAAGTGATCAGGGAATGAAACAGCAGGTAAGATTTAGATTAAAAAAAATACAGGGCTGTACACATAGCAAATAATTTCTCAGCTTCCTCATATACCCTGTTGTTTGTTCTGAAAGGATGAGCTTGGTGGAAGTGGTTCTGTATGAGCCTGGCCCTCAGGACACTGCGGCACAGCCGTGCAGTGCCTCACACCTGGACAGAAATACTGGGCTGCTTCAGCAGCACACCAGGAAGGAACATGGAATATGAAAAGTACCTGGGCCACCACAGGGGCTGGAGGCTTCTCTCCACCTTCATCATTAAGTTCTGGTCTCTATCACACAAAAGAGATTGAAAAAGTGGAGGGTTTCAAGCACAGATGAAAGCAATACCAGTCAAAGGAGAGAGGAGGAAAGGAGTGAAGATGAAGTGAGGGCACTGCACACAGGCACACGTGGAGCAGGAGGGAGGAAGAGTCCTTCCAGCCATCTTTTCTCATTAAGACAAACAATCCCACAAAAACAAACGTTGGGGAGCACAAAGCTGGCACAACCTCACTGCTGAAGGGTGGCAATTAAATCATAAAGCATATCATTAAAAACTTTCCTTTAATCTTGGGTAAAGGTGAAGTGATGCTATTCCAAAACAGTAATTCTCTGCTGGCAATCAGAATATATGGCCATAGTTAGTCTCAACACTGAATTTCTGAGAGTTTCTACAAAAATTATTTGTCTGCTGCTAGAGACCAACAGCGTGGGCCTGGGGACCTGCTCAGCCCTGATGACACTGCCTGTGTTACCTACACATGCAATCCAGAAATAGATAAAAAAAGAAAAAACTAATACTTCCTCAAAATTTCATCTTAAAATGGTGTTTCTGTATCATTAAAATGATACAGACCAAGCTCCAGCTTTTTGAAAATGACCTTTCAGAGACCTTGCTACCTTCTACACAAGCTTAGAAAAGCTTTTGATACAGCAGCACTATAAATCTACATTAATATCCAAAACTGATGTTTGAAGACAGACAAAAAAGAAATGGCTTTTGCCTTCCACGAATCATTCTCTGATTGGATTTTAGTTAGTTTTCAATCAAACTTGATCACCTTCATTCTTAAATAGTGCACATGGTGAAAATTTGTGGCCATCTCCTTTCCGTTGTACCACAGCAGCTTTTTTATTCCCCTGTGAGTTTAACAATTCATCCACGTGTGCCCTCCCACTGCTTCAGACCACCACTCCCGATGTAAAGAGAGGTAGATCGGTGCACATTGTGTTCTTGCTTCTCCAATTTCATGTTAGATCGGACAAGAGGAAAAACTATGCACTTGTCATCCTGTTTCAGACACTTACTCCTTTTATCTCAAGGCCCAGATGCTTTTCGTTGGATTATGCTTCTCCTACAGCTTTGATCTCCCTTTACAAAAGGCAGAATGCTCCACTGTACAAGAATGTGAAAAAAAATCCTGGAAAAGAGCCTCTAAAATATTGTATCTTCCTTCCCTACTTTTATTTTATATCTGCTATTCTTTCTGTACTTTGTCATAGGGTTCCTCATAAAATATCTGGACAAAAAGTAAACATTTTCAAATTAATTTCTCACACTGAAAAGTCCTTTTTCCTCAGACAACCCCAGGGCACTAATAGGATCTTTTTATATATTCCTGCTTGTCTTCCCTTCCATCCATTAAATGTCTAGATCAAGGGTTCTTGGACTCAGCTTGCACAATCTTATCATGCTGTTTTCTTAATTTAAATGCTTGTCTTCACTCCACAGAGTCTAATACTTCATCTGTTCATTGTAGGTCTCCTTAATTCACCGAGTTGATTAAACATTTAAAAAATATATATATTAAATATTCATGAGAGTCAGTTGTGTGTGTCCCCTGCCCCGATTCAAGCCCTGGAGAAACATAAACAGTCAGTATGGTTGATTAGTGCAATCATAAAGGCATATTCCTCTCTTCTTTCCCCTGCATCAAAATAATTGTGTTTAACTTTTCACTGGGTCATATCAAAATATTTGTTCACTTCTGCACTGTTCTCATCTGCACCTTCCCCATTGCCCAGAAGCTGAGTGACTGTTCCCAGCCCAGTCAGCCACACTGCTAGGCACCTCAACATTGGCCATAGCAACACACCTTTCTCTGCCTTCTGAAAAACTGGTGTGTGCTTAGATCAGAGTAACTGATGGAATGGCAGTGTAATAAAACAACTTTTTCTAGCTGATATGCCTCCTTCCTGAACACCAGCGAGTAGGAGTTACTCAAAAGAGATGGAGATCCACACAGAGAAACACAAATGCTGCCTGAGGCTGAGAAATGCCTTGGCACACAGCACGGACACAAAAGGAGTACTTTAAGTCACAGGGTGGAACTGGGATGGCTCCATGGACACCACGTTGTCCCCCAGCCAGGTGCGGCAGGAGCAGTGGCCTCCAAGAGCAGGGCAGATGGGAGCACAGTCATTCCTGAACTGCCCCACGTGGGCAGCACTGCCAAAAACTGATACTTGCCATTCCCTAAAATCTGCTCTCCTAAGGGGCAGCCTGTCACCCAAACACTGTGTGCACATTCCTGGCTTCAGGCAGATTTTGATGAAAACCCACTGCCTTATTCCCAGAATACGAAGAGGAGATGGGAGAGCTGAGGAAAGACAGACAGCACCAGAAGTTATTCAGACCCAGCGACCCCACCAGTTTATCATCCCATTTCAGCACAGTTATATTCAAGGAAATTTCAGCAAAATCAGTGGAGCTAAATTTAACTCACTTTGCTGAAAGGTGCAATCTGAGGAATGTTGCTGAAAATGGATCTGGACGAGCTGACCTGTTTTCTGACATAACTGAGGGCACCATCAGATCGCAAGCACGAAATATAGCTCCAGCAGAAATCAAAGGGAATTTTGTCTGCAGTGAATGAATATTTCCCCCTCAAGCCTTCAGCAGTGCTTTGTAAACTATGGGACATCTGACCAGCTGTTCAGTTGCTATAGTTCTGGCCATCAAATAGATAATGAAAGAGGGGGCAGTTTTATGTTCTTATGCTTTTTATTTTAGAGGTCCACAGTTCTGGGTTTTGGTCTGGAACAAAACACAAAGTAAGTTACAAGCCATACAACCTCCCTCTTGGGAAGTGGCCTCATTTCCTAAGCAGAGGGAAAAGCAGGTAGCAGAAAGGAGCAGTATTCCTGGAGATTTCCAAGGCCCTACAGGAGACACTGTTCATGCCTTCAAAATTCCTCTTATCCCAGGACTGACTCCTGCAGTCCAGTCAGGTAACTTTGAATTCAACTATAGTAATTGAAAATACGGTTCTATCTTCCTCCCACGTATTCTACGTACAGAAAGAAAAAGGGACTGTGAAAAACTTTACCTTAAGATACAAAACTTTAAATCATTATATCAGAGTTTTCATCCCAGTGGGTTTTTCTTAATGAAAAGATTTATTTCCAGCAGAAACACAGTTTAAAAATATATTCTTGCACTTTTAAAATATTTTTTCTTTTTTTTCCCCCTCTATTCAATAAAAGATTATGACGTCAGTTTAGGAAGCTGGATAGAACAGAATTTCCTTTGTACTGAAATTTCTTTTATTGTTGCTTTGAATCCCCAGGTCAAGATGTCAAGTTGCCCTTTACAGCCAGTAACAGCCTCAAAGAGCCACTTTGCAGGATTTGGAGTAACATGCCCCTCACCCTGCTGCCACAATTCTTCTGGGATGGACTCTAGTCAGGACCACTGCACACTGCAGAACTTTCCATTAATTAGTCTCTCCAATGAGGTTCCAGGCACTATTACTGAATACTGATGTCATGTTTAAATAAGTCCTGCATTAAAGCAGCAAGTGGCTTTTGGCTATTTCTACACTTTGAGGTATTTTCGTACTGCAACTATAGCTGCACTATGAACACCTAATTAATACTTCTCTTCTGCTGCCACCTTCTCTCCTTTCTCCTCACCCCTTCCTGCTGCCGTAATTCCTTCCCAGCTGCTATCCCACCCAGCCTCCTCTGATTTGGAGCCATCACCTGACAGAGGCAAGCTTTAAAAGCAGTGGTTGTCTTTATTTTTATCAAGAGAAATCACAGCTGCAAGTTTCAGTACCCACAGAGGCTTTTAACTGTGACTTTTTATTAGAAGTGCTAAATTGGGAGTAATAAAAACTCCCAATTTAATAGTTTAATAAAAAGAGGAAGCTAAAAGCCAGCATGGCTGTGGAAGAGCAGCAGTGAGACTGGAGGTGCCAAATATTTGGGTTTTAAATGGCTGGGTTTTCTCCTGTATTTTATGATTACAAGGAAAGGCTCTCCAGTGAGCTGCTCTGGGCATAGGCAGATTTCTGCTTGTGAGCTGGAGAATGTGACTGTGTACTGAACTGTACACAAACACAGAGGCTACTCTTCAGATGCACTGTGACTGCATAGGGTGCCTTTTGCACAGCAGTTGGGAGGAAAATGTACTTTAAGTCCTAGCTGGGATTTTCTTATGCATTCTGCAGCCAGACCTGGGGCCAGGCTCTTTGAAATAGCAAAGGATGTATGTACAAATAGAGCTTTCTGGGCTTTGGAAACTGGCTCTTTGTGTCACAACCGTTTAAAATCTGACCCTTATTTCTTGTAAGAAATTTGGAGTTGTTTTTCAGAAATAAGGCCAGCTTCCAAAGTTGTTTTTGAACAGCAAGGGGCAACCACAAAAACTGAGTGAAAGTGCAACTGGAAGGTTGCACCCAAGCAGCCAAAAGTAATCCCTATGTCACCAACATCACACCAAATGGCCACATTACCAGATCTGACAATTGCCAGATCTCCCTAATTTGCTGCCTGGTAGTGTATTGGGCTTTCATCATTCTGCAACACCATAAGTATTACAGAGTTTTCTTTTATTTTCAGATTTCAGAACTCAAACTGGACTAGAACCAGCAATCCCAGCAATAAAATAAATAAATAAATAAATAAATCCCCAACAACAACAAAAAGCAGCTAAAAAAACACCCTTCCACTCAGCTACACATGATAACTTCAGAAAAATTAGCAAAGGCCTAAGAAAAACAGTCTAAGAGACAAAATAAGTTTGTATTTAAAAGGAACAGATAACTCTGCAACTCTGAATTTAGATATTAGTCTAAATAAGGACAGTTCATTTCTTATTCTTGGGAATAAAGGAAGGATAGGCTTTAGCTAGATTGTGCCAGCTGTCCTTGTCAATATTAGAGGGTGCTCTCAGTACACAATCTCTGCTTAAAAAAGATGTTTTAAATGTTACTTTTAATTATTTCCATATGCTAAAGCAAGGCTTCCTAGACTTCAAACAGTTGCTTTTCTCCATACTGTAAACTCTAACTAGAATTTTTAACCTTCTGAAGGTCTAGATGAGGCAGTCCTAAAATGTTATACAAGGAATTTTACAGGTTTATTAGACGACTCCATTAAAAAGTGCTTATTACTGTGGGAGTACACAAAAGTTAACAGGCAGAAATTATTCAGAGCTCTCCTCGCAGGCAGCGTGAAGCACTGTCAGCACATCAAAACAACAATCACTGCTGGATGCCACCAGAAACTTACAGGAAACTGTCAGGGGAGAAGGAAATTGTGAGGAAGACTAAACCAAGTGCACACGGCTCGCATCAGTCCCCGAGGGTCAGGGAGATCTGAGAGGCAGAGGAATGAAAGGATACAAACCCTGTGCTCAGGCAGCTCTGCTGCCAGAGTTAGCAAATTCCCCTTCAGGGAATGAGCAACTTGGATGTGGTTACTGCTTCCACGCACAGTTTCTGCTTTAATTGTCAAAATCCTACGAGATTCTGTTCCCAGCCCTATCTCCAAAGACGTGTGTGTATATATATAAATGTATATATATGTATATTTCTGTCACTTGATTCTTCCACATAAGAACATTCCCATCCAACCCTACTCTGAAAGCATTTGTTTCACCCATTTTAGTATTTGTCACTTGAGAAGTTTCTGTTCCCTCCTCTTCTAGCACCTGCTTGTCAGGAACCTATGTTAGTCCCTAACCTTTGTCACTCCCTCTTAAATGACATCTCCTTGGGCAAAGAAGGCAGACTATATTTCAAAATGTGCATTGGCAATTCCTATGAAAACAGAACAGCATCCTCTGCTGCAATGAAGGAGGGAGCCCACAGAGTGCATCATTTGGGACTTGGAAATTTGGGGCTTACAGTTATTGAAAGAAGAAAATAGAAAATAACACTTCTTGCATTTTTTCCTACTGAGTTCCTTTCAAATCCATGTAAAAGGGCATTACCCCGTTGCTTCTGAATTCTGTAAAGCCTAATTTCTGAAAAGACTACTGTTGTTAAAATTACTTTACACAAATTCCCTTGTAACAGATATTTGATGTGTTTCAAGAAATTCCAGCATCTCACTTTTGATGAGTTTTGGTGTTCTTTGCTTGCTTCTGGGAAAACTTTGCATAAATGTTTTGGATTAGTGGATGGAGGTTTTTGATAGCACAAAGCATAAAAGTTCTGTTTCAGTAGTAGATGAATAAAAATGGTTAGGGATTATATAAAGAAATACTACTTTGTTAAAAAAAGATACTTTCTTACTAAATTTTCATGAAAATTTTATCAGAAAAGGCTTCTGGGGTTCATGATGAAATTCAAACCTGCAGAATAAGAAGCTGCATTGCGATCCCTGAATGACCGACTCAAACTCTGATTTATACAGAAAGAAAAAGGTCCCAAGGAAAAGGCAATCCAGAGTTTCTGGGTGAAGACACTCCCCGTGACCCCAGACTCTGAGGTTGTTGCCCTTGCTCTCCCTCAGACAGACAACGTGAGCCTTCCAGATTGCAAAGTGCTTTATCATTAAAACAAGAATGGCAGTGTGATCTTCCATGTTTGAGAGCTTTTCCTCACCACTAGGTAACAGAAAACATTTTCAAGTTTCAAAATAATTTCAAGCAGACGTGAAGAATTTTTAAAAATCTAAAATATTTTCTGAAATCCAAATATTTTGGTGATTTCTAGAGACAGTCAGTTGAAATTCTTCCACCACTCTTGTCCATAGACACCCACACACTACATACCCAGGTTTCTTTCCTCAATTATCCTCATCCTCAGTGATGATTTTCCAGCTCTGTTTCTCATGCAGGCTGGCCTGACTCCCAAATAGGTGTTTTTTCCTCCAGCATCACATTTTACAAAGCTTTCTCCACAGCCTGCAGTAAATGACAACCGCTGGATTTCAATCTGTAAAATTTTGCAACCCTGGCAAGACCATTTAATTGATTTGTGGTCATGGATGAGACACCAGGTGGATCTGTCTGGAGTAGAAAAAATTTCCTGGTGCTGCAAAAATGTAAAAGATGGAGACACCAGGGACTGGTAATTCCACGTCAATAAATTTCAAGGTCATTTAGGAGCTACAGTAGATAATTAAAGAGCATAATTGCACCACTGGCAACCTGATCTCAATTAAGCATGCCTTCTCAACATTGTTTAAATTAAAAAAAGAATGAGGACAACTGCTTTTTAAAATCATACTTTCAAGGAATGTTTAAGGTTTAGTCACAGGCTTTACAAAAGGCCTGATTTTCCACCTCTGATCTCCTCTGTTATTTACAGCTTAGGCATTTTATTTATACGCAACTACAACTCTCCCTACTCCTTCCCCCCAGAGGAGTGTCTAGTATCTAAAACATGCATTAAAGGGCTGCTGATACGATCCTAAATCTATTTCTGTCTTTGTAAATACTGCTTTGCTCAGGAGAGTTGAAGCATTTTGGAATCCAACTTTATTTGGCATTCCTATTTTGGAACAGGAATAGTCAAATGCCAGGCATAACATCCAAGCAGAGCAGGAGTTCCCTCCCAGTGCACACCACCCTGAGGAGAATTATCCCTGTGAATTGTCCTTCAAAACCAAGCCACTGCTGTCACCTTGGCTTACAAATATCAGCAACTTAGTGAATGAAGAGCAGCACAATGTGCTTCTGCAGAGAGACAGCCCTCACTCCTCTCAGAGGGCCTCCCAAGGGCTTCCGCAGCAAGCAAGTTTCAGACCAATAACTCAGTAATAAAGATGCACATATTTTACGGAAATTTGATATCATTCCATTGTGCCAAGAGCAAGTAAACTGCTACTTCTTATCATTCTTTTCTTTTTGTGCCTGTTGGCAAATGCCGAAGAGCAGGTGAACTCTGAGCAAGCTCCCCAGGTTTCTTGGCTTTTGCAGTCTCCTCAACACTTCCTCCAGGCTTCTCCCTATGGGAGAAGATGATCAGACTCCAAGCCTCTACTGGCTCACTCTTCCCCTCGGAGTTTTCCAAACTGGTTTTCCATCTGCTCCTACATATTTTTCTGAACATTCCCATTCGTACTAAATATTGCCAGACACGAGGCAGTATTTTAAAGGAAACAGCATGTGCAAATGCATGCACATATACTTTTAGCAGACTGCTGCTTTTTGTTCTGTAAATAACAAAGCAAAACAAAATTTAGGAAGAAAATTCAACTCCTGTTAATTAAATAAATCGAAACACAGAACGTGATAACAGAAAAAGCTATGAGTGCTTGGGGAATGGTATTGAAATACCCAACGATCTTCAGAAATTGAAGAAAAGGTCTGAAACATACAGCTGCAACTCAGAAAGGACAAATGCAAAGCACTGCTGTGAGGACTCATCCACTCCAAAAACAACAAAACCCAACAACAACAAAGATAAAACAAAAATCTCCACAAAACAAAATGAAGGAACAATGCAAGAAGCACCAATTTTCCAGATAAGGATATCAGAGTTTGGTAGATCACAAATTGAAATCAGCATTAACATATCACTGCTCAAAAGCAAGCAAAGTGTCACGGGTAAGATACAGAAGTAATTCCTCTGTCCAGCCTGGCAGTGCCTCAGTTGGAACAGATATCTGAGCACTGCTCTGAAGATTCACATCAACCAGAGTGTTTGGAGAACAATAACAGCAACCAAAGACCAACATGATGTCACAATCATAAGTCTGTTGAAATGCCTAAGAAAAGGCTGAAGCAGGATTGTGTATTCTTTGAAAACACACTCTTCTATGGTTCTAAATCTATGTGTACACAGTACAAAGGGGAAGAGAAGGAGTTAATAAACTGTTTATCCTCTATGGGCAAAAGGAGAAATAATGGGTTCAGCATTCAGCAAGAAAGATTCAGGCAAGGCACTAAGAAAACTTGTGCAGTGAGGACAGTGGAGAACTGTGATACATTGCTTTAGCACTGAAGGCTTTTGGAGAACATATTACAGGAACATTTATCAGGAAAAGCTTGGTGGAAGTTATCTTGCCTTGTGAAAAGGTATAAACTAGATGGTGTCTTGGGGTTTTTTCAAGACAAACCTTCCCCGTAATTTAATATGATGTTTTCCAAAGCTGTGCATTTGTCTGCAAATTTCAACATTTACTCCCATCTGAGTTAGTCAGATTCATTTTTATTTTCTTCTTCACTTAAATCTTCTCTCAAAGCCCTGTGCCATGGTCACCCATCTTTATGGTTGAGTAGAAAGCTGTCTGGACACTGTAAATATTTGCCCTTCTCCTAGACTGAGCCCAGCACCCTCTCAGGAATCCCAGCCTCTGTAGCATAAGGAGGAAGAAGTTGTGACTGGAAAACCAATCGGATGGAAACCTTCCACTGAGACTGGATGCTGCACTTATTTCCTTGGAGTGTTAGCACAGTCATAATTCACAGCTATGTTCACTGGAGCTGTGTAAAGATTCTTGACTGCTTTCAGGCTTTCATTACAGAACTGCAACCACACAAAATTAATCAAATGTTTCAGCAGACCAGAATGTTTTAGTATTAAGACTCTCTAATTAAATCTGGAGGGGGGGGAAAAATGGATAAAGAAAAAGATTATTTTAGGTAGGAATTAACCAAAATGTGACCTGATGTGTAACCACTTCAACAGCTGGAACCTGTGTGTTTTATCAGCAAAATGTATTAGAGATAGGCTTGAACCAGAAACTGGAATACAAACATCCAGTTTGAGAGGATAAAAAATTCAATCTGGATTTTCATTTTACAGTTGAAGCCTCTCTGTAGTAGATCAAGCCATGAGCAAAACATATGAACTTTGCCAGTTTCCCTACTTAGAAAAGAGCCCCAAAAAAAAAAAAAAATTTAAATCACAATTTTCAAGTTCCTCTATTTCTTCCACTTTATTTGTTTTCTTTCAAATTTCCTGGACAACTTCCACTGTAGTGGGACAGTTGACAGTTATTTGTATTTTTCCTAGTGAATACAGACCCTCTCTAACAAGCCACACATCCAAAATACCAAGTTAGCTATCCATTTATGGAGAGAACTGGAGGAACTTCACCTCCCTGTTCACCTTCCTGATGTACCCGGTGAAAAAGCTGACTCTGAATACAGAATCTCTTGAGATTTCCAGGTTTCACTGCAATACAAATAACTCAGGGCAGTCCAAATCCACCAATCATGCTCTCCTGCAGGTGGAAGTTTGAATCATAAATCCTCTCCACTTTTGCTCAGAAAGTTTGTTTGATTTTACTCTGTCTCATACATCACACACTGTCTGCTGAATTCAAGGGCATTTTCCAAGTGGACATTTTTAAGTAGGCCAAGGAATTCTTAGACAACAAGATAAACCTAAATTAATGAACTGCACAGTAACATTCAGACAGAAGGTAAGAAGAGAGCATGAGGTTTTGAGGTGTTCTTAAAATTAATACAGGAAAGCATTTTTAGAACAAATAAAGGCATAAATTATATCCTGACTTCCAAGCCGGGGTTTTGTACTAATCCAGAGACTCAGCAGGGTAACAGTACATGAACTTTGAAATTAATAGACAGAGGGAAAATGATTAATCCCCTGTTATAAAATGCATTTGATCCACATGTGTAACTTCTGCTCCGAAAAGCTGGAGATATGCAGGTATGTCAAGTGAGAGTGCAACGTGGTGTCATGGTGGTGGGACACAATAGGATACAGAAGCATGAGGTATGTCAGGATAATCAAACAGTGCAAGAAATTAGATTGGATACATTATCAGACTGTAGGAGATGTGCTTTACAGCCGCACTGCGAGACCAGGGGAGTCAGTTGTGCTCCTGTCCTTGTGGCCACCTATAAAATTTTCAGACACCCACACTCTTCTATGCATGCAGTTCTCTCACAATAAATCCAATGTTATTGATTGACCTCATTAACTTCACCCAAGTTCGGTTTTCAGTGTAAAAAAGACCTTGGCCAATCCATAAAATAAGGGTCTGGCTTCCTCACATCCAAATGCCTGGCAAGGACTCCCTCAGTATTTCCATCAAACATCTCTGAAAACTTGGAAAAGCCTGCTGTGTATAGGAAGGCAGGGAGTTGCATCCCTGGCAGGAGATACTACAAGCTGTACTTTTATGGTACTTTGTCTCTGCCAGCTTTTAGGGGTGGGGGCTGGAGCTGGCATTTTGGAAAGAAAATTAAAACCTATTTTTTTTTTACTTAGGTTTTTGACAGTTTTTTAAAACAAATTTCAGTGGAACTTAATTCAATTGAATTTCATAATTTGCATTTAAAAAGTCCAAAGCTGTACTAGTTCTCAGGATCATAACAGTATCTCATAATAGTCATAACTGTATATTTTCCAATAATTGGTTGTGTGTGATTATTTTTTGATTTTTCTAAAAAAAAAAAGAAGTTAGTTAATTAAGAAAAACCCCAAACATAATGTTTACATAATTCTCAGAGTCTACAAGGAAAAAGCATTCAGAGTGAACAGTGGGAAACTCAAGCCATTATGAAAAGGGTTCACAACCAACAGAACTAACTGGGAAATTGGATTGACTGATTCTTTCTTAAATAAAGACATCAAATCTACCTCTTGGCATTTCTGCTGCACTTATCTAATTCCACTCTCATATAAGACAACTAATCAGATTTTAAAAGGTTAGGCACAAATTCTAACCATACAGTGCAAATCAAGTACTTTAGTTATTTTATATACTCATGATAAATTCAAACACTTGAAATAACAGCTTTACCCCAGACCCCAACTCTACATTAGTCATCATTAAAAATCAGAATATCACACATTAACTATTCCCTTAGAGAAAAAGAAACCAGTCAGGAATTGAGACAACACAGATCTTGATAATAAATGATGCATATTCCTCATTCTGTCATCATTATATTTCTCATTCTGTTGTCATTTAACATTGAAATTGAGTGATGAAAATACACTATTTTATCCCAGAAATTCTAGTTAGATTTAACTGGTGCAGCTGAACTGTATCAGAATTCTAACTCTGAACTACTTTTAGAAATAACCCTTTGGTGACCAGAAAGAAAAACAAATAAAAATAAACCCCAAGCATGAGGTTTTCCCCATTCTCTGACCAAAGCCTCCCTGGCCCAGCACAGGAACTGGTGCTGCAGGGGTCAGGCTGGGCATTTTGCAGCTTCATGGGCTGAGCAAGAAGGCCCCAGTTGTCTTTCCACTGACATGTGCAAAAGCCTCCCTCACTCTGTAGGAAAGGTGCCCAGAGTACTCCTTAGCAATCTAGGAAGGGAAAGGTTCAGGAGATTCCCTAAAAATCTGTGACAGATTTCATCTGAAGTCATCCTTTATCTACTCTCCAAGCCACATTTTTAAGCCCCCACTTCATCAAAACCACCTCCACTTATTCCTCTCACAGTAAAAATGAGAACTCCTTCTACAGGACTGACCAACTACACCTTAAACATTTGAATTAAATACCAATTATCATCTCCAAATCCAACACAAAAAAGTACTAATAGCAGCAAAAAATCAGTTAGGTAGTTATAAATAATGAGAAATTGTAACTTTTTTCCCCCGAGCTTTTGAGAGTAGAGAAAGAAGCCAAAGTCCCAGTCAGTGCCGATGAAAAGTAAGGAGACAGCAAATTTTACTGTCTATCAGCTTTTCTTAATGCATTCTCTCTACTTTAATGATGACACAGATAAATCTCAAGTGCTCCTCTTTGCATGCAGTGTGTTCGTGCAAGGTGTAAGGAACTGACTAAATGAAACCTCTTACCTCAAAGCACACCCAGAGCTCAGTTTGATGCTTTAGCCTAGCACAGCAAAGCCAATAAAAGCACCACACCTGGTTTACTAAGACACCAGAAAGGCATTTTTAGTTTCCCAAAAAGTGGAAGAAAAACCAGTTCCTGCATCCATATTTTAAGAGCCTGCTATATAATCTGCACCAAAAACCTCTATAAAAGCTCAGCTGGTCAAACATGCTTCGGTTTATTGTGCTTTTTTTGTCCAAACAATAAGTCTATGAAGAAAAGGGTTTGATGCACTCCATTTAAGTGTTCCATATTCAACAGTGCATGCAACTGGAAATTCTTCGTCAAAAGGTTTTAATACAAATTTTTCCCTAATTGGAGTTAGAAAAAAATGAAGTTAATATTCAAATAATCTATTTTATTTTTGGTTTGTGTAAAATTAGAAACAATTTAAGAGCTCATTCCAATCAAGCACAGATGAATTTTCTTAATTGTCGATTTTCTTTCTTGAAACCCCATCCTATCCAACTCCAAATTAAGTTGCTCCTGCAGCTTCCCGTGTCGTAATTGCTGACTTGCTTAGACTGATTTACTTATTCTCAGAATACTAATAGAGAGTAAGGAAGTGCTGTAATGCTCATACTGTGATTAATCACCAGAGGTGGGTTTCGGTGGCCTCAACTCTCACACTGTAAAGGTCATTAACAGCCATTCATTGCTCTAAGCAGCCTCATCCAGGACCTCCATCCATGTGCCCTCCATCCGGACCCCTAGGAGCCACACATAAGCTCCAACCTGGGCCTTCATTCTCAGCTGAAGCCATGTTGTAGATTCCTGTTTCTTCTCCTGGTTACTTGGTGTTTGAATCTGACAGCAGCCCTGACCTGTTGCTTTGCTTCTGCCTGATGCCACTGATGGGAAAAGCTGCTGGTGCCAACACCGTGCTCCCCTTGCTCAGCTCCAGCACCATGGGACTGTGCCCTGCAGGCAAACCCTGGCTATCCTTGGCTCCCTGCTTGACTTCCCATAGGAAATAACTGTGTTCTTACTGTTCTCCCACACTGCTGCCTCCACACTGAAATCTGAGGTACTCCTGCATACCTGAATCTTATCCTATAATCTTTTTGTCTCCTTTCTTACATCCTGGCTGACTCCGTTTGCATTACAGAAGCTGCTCAGCCTTCAAGCAGGCTCAGAAGTCAGATCTGAATTACTAAATAACTACCCCTAATAGCACTGCGTCCCTACCAGCACTGCCTCTGCTGTGTCCTGGCTGTATTCCCACTTAATAGCTTTTTGGGCATCCAGCTTCCCAGGCACTGCAACAGAGTCTATGTGCTCACCTCAGGGCTGTGGGTAGTGGTGTATTGCAAACCCTAACTGGTTCTGCAGTCCCTAAATTACCATTCACCCATGGTTACACTGAAAGTGACAGTGGAGAAGAATTAAGTCCTCTCCCTTGAGTGACAGGTTGTCCTGCTCATTGAGCCATGTTTCTACTTAACTTCCTTGGCAGAGAATAAGTTTTGCCTTTCATTTTGCCACTCAGTCTGAAAAAAAGGGCTGAAATCAGGATAAGGGAATCATAATTCTGCTTTAGCTAAAAACAGGATTTTTAGCATGGGAATTCTATTGTCTGTGCACTGCAGAAAAGCAGGAGGCTCTGGGGAGTGGATAATGGGGTCTTTTAGCACTGGGTCACTGCAGTGAATCCAGCTCAGGTCAATGCTAATGGCAGCTTAGTTGCCTGTGTTAATTTTGCTGATTGCCTCAGTCCAGATCCGTAGAGGATCAATAGCTACAAATAGCCTGTCACCACAACTGCCATTATTCGAATAAGTCCATCAATAAATTAAATACCAAACAAAAGGTGCAACAAACCTTATTCTCACTAATAGGCTGCTTCTGAGACAAGATCTAAGCCTATGAGTGGAATTCCTATAGTCAGGAAAAATGTAGATTTGTCCTTTTTCCAGTGTATCTACAGCAGATAAGGAGTCATGATTCCTTCACTTCAGCCTGGATATATCTTTGATTAAATGAAAGTTTTCTCTTATATAAACAAAGAGGAATTTATTTTCTAAAGTTAGAATAGGGAAGGATTTTTCTGTTAGCTTTAGTCTCCATTTATTAAAGGCTGTACTGTTAAATATAAGATTTCTCAAGATTTCTTTGGTCTCAGTGAAACTGTAAGGAAAGAAGTATTATAAATATAAATTGTGCATAATGACAACACAAGAAGGGAAAATGAATAGATGGACATAACCTCTCTATATTTAAGAGCCAGTTTCAGACTATCTAGCCCTACATTCCATCATACTCACAGTTCTTCCATAATGTATTGACAGCACAAACTATGTTGCATGAGTGCTTTAACTACATTTTTTTTTTCTGAATTGTTTGTCTATCTTTTGAAAATAGCCTGAATTCTGAATACATTTAATGTGTAATACTTGCTTGGGATATATAGAAAAACCTTTGTCACGCTCAGTGTTCAGGACGTGTTCTGCCACAACACAGCTCCCTTTGCCTTGGAGAACAAGCTGAGCTGTACAGCAGAGCTGGGTGACAGCGCTGCCCTCGTGCCATGGACAGACTGGGGAAGCAGCGAGGCACACGAGGGCAGCGGGGGAAGCTTGGATGTTTCAGGCCTATAATAAAAAGTCAAGGTGCGTGAGCCAGAGTGAGAAGGATGCATTATCTCTTAACTTTAACTCCCCAAGCACCATGACTGAACAGTGGGAAGGCAGCATTAGCTGTTCCAAGGGGATGGAGAGCTTTGCACTGCTGCTGGAGCGATCCCATCCGGCCTAATTAACTGATCTGCACTGACAGACTTCTGGGGAAAGGCTCGTTGTGTTCTCCCAGCTGGAGGATGAAAATGCTATTGAGGCCTGCTTGAGGGAAATAATATGGAAGAGCCTCCCAGGGAGCAGGGATGTGTCTGATGGTTTTAAAAATGCAGGAGCAGCAGGTGAAGATAAAATCTAAGGAAGCATCACCCCCAGTTTTCTGAAAAACAGTGACCCACTTTCTGCTTCAGATAAAGGCATCACCTGCAGGTCTAGGGCCTCCTCAGTGCACGAGGCCAATGAAGAACCAAAGAGGAAGATTTCCTGCAGGATAAATGGTACTGAAACAGAATATGAAGCACTGAATGCAAATCAAGTTATGGCCAGTAAGATAATGAGTAGCTGAGAAGAGCAGCAAAATGAGCAAATGATAGACTAATTATGACTGAATATGAAGAGCTGCCAGCATCAAGCACTCAGATACTTTAAGTCAGTGCACTGAATGTGGAGCCTTTTCATCTGCTGTCTTCTTTTGCTGAGCTCTTGGAATAATTTTGTACTTTTGCTCTAACTCATAGCAAAACCTGCATTTCCCTCATGAGGCTTGACTGTCACTTTAAAATGCTGTCCCGTGGTCCCCAAAGGGGTTGTTCAGGTGGAGATGTTTAGCCTGGCACTGTGGTGCACAGCATTTCTCCTCCCTGCTTCCCCAAAGGTGTTCAGTGCTGGGAAGTCCACAGGTTTCTCTTTATGCAGATGGGGAGGATTTTGTGTTTCTTTTTAATATGACCCAATACAGTTAGAAGATTGATAGATTTAGATCATGCAGCTTTTCAAGTGACATCTCCACCTGTTTAGTGGTAAAAACATTCAAATAAGTCTGTCGGTGGATTCAGGCAAAAAAAGCATCCCTTGTCTTTTGTATTAATGTCTTGTTCTCATCAGTTAACTCTGTCAATTGGACTTTTTAGAAAATGTTTTGCAAAATACCAAGAATAGCGCAATGCCTTTTGACTGAAATGCACCACATTTGAATGTAAAGTGTTGTAGAAGGTGGACTCTTCCCTGCTGTGTATGCACACAATAAATAAGGTTAAAATGTTCTATTTGAGAGACTTGAACTGGAAGAATGATAATTTGTTGGGCACTGCAACAACGAGAGTGAAAGTTATTAATCTGATTCTGGTGAATCACATTCAGCTTAGAGGTACTGACTTTAAGAGTGGAAGTACAGAGCTCTAATAAATTAATCCACCATATCATAGCACATTATGTGAACAACGCAAAATCACACAGCACACTGACAAAGATCTTTGCATCTTTCAGGATTTGTATTACTTAGCATGCTTTTACTCTCTGATGTAACTGAGAAACAGATTCATATTAAAACAGATGATCATAGACCAGGCTCAATCTATCATTTACGTGCAAATTTTGGTTTTCTGTGAATTTAAAATTAACTGCATGATGTTACATTTGGTAGCATTTTTTCTTGTGCCAATATGGACCTGAAACAGAAGCTTCTTCAAGAGGTCCCTGAGTTTGATCAACTGTCAGAAATCTGAATGTAAACCCCTCAGCACATCTGCAGATTGGACTCATTTAACGACATTTCTTTTTAACTCTATTCTCAAGTAAAGCTCTAAATCTGATTACACATCTAAATCTGCAGTGTAATCTAGATGATAGGCACATGCAAACCCAGGCATCAAATTATTCATTCAGTTAAAAGAAATCTGCTTGCATGACCCTCAAGTGACGAATACATACCGTTGTTCTTCAAAGAAAAAGCCTCAGCACACAAAATTTGCATATGTATATGATGTTTTACCTTGTGACTGCATGCTGTATGCACACAGAGCTGCAGGAGGCACATCTGTATCATTTTTAAGGTCTTTTCCTGAGTATTTGATTGTCCAGTTTATCATAGTTCTCTTTTAACCTGTCTGTTTTAATGAGTAAACTAATTCATTTTAAAATCCCCTTTTTCCTCAGCAAAGATGCAAGTTTTCAAAACTGTGAGGAATATGCCATCAGGGGAAAAGACATGAATGTGATTGATATGAATGGATCCAAACTCCCAGATGTGTATCTGTATTGCTGCACAACCTATGGCAAGTCAAATTATTTCTCTGCATCTCTTCCTTTCAAGTCTTTCTCTACTCTTTGGACACATTTTCAAGGCTTCCACTATGAAGAGAACTAAGGAATACAGCACCCACAGCATCTCACAAAATTATAAATACAAAGTTACCATATCACCATAGTTGTTTTCCTTTTTCTTGGCAATATTGTCCACAAAGTCAAAAGAAGCAAACTGAAAGACTCCCTCTAGTTCACCAGGTTTTGGTTCAGACGAAATTCAGAACTGAAACTCCGCTACACATTTTTATAGTTCTATACCACAGCAGTGATCAGAAACAAGAGTTTTCTTTCAACTCTTTCTAGAGTTAAGACTCTCAAAATTTTATAATAAATCACCACTTGATCACACCAGTTCCAGGCTGGCTTAACGGCTTTGATGCTTTTCCCCAGGTAGCTCAGTGATGCAGAGCTCCTGCTTGCCCTGCTCACATGCTCTTGCTGTGGAGGTTCCTCCCCTGGAATCACAGTAACTCTGTTGGTGTCAGCAGCATTGGTGACACAGCTTCTGAGCAGGGAAGGTTCCCTTGGCAGTTCTGGTTGGTTAATGCTGAAAGGAGGGAACAACACAAACCAAATGTGGCTGAACTGGGGAAAGTGAGACCAAGGTAAGCAGCAAGTAATTGAGTAGGGAAGTGCAATCTTATGTAGCTGCTCTCCTATTTACTACTGTCATACCTGGGGCTACAAAATCTATACCTAGATAGAATTATTTAAAAGACTTCAGAAAAGACCATGTGAATTCTTGTGGCATTTATGCTCTTTATCACTAGCAAAACCCCTAAAATTATATACAGACATCCACACCTATGGTGATGCAATATTCTATTCTTATTTTTCTTTATAATGGCAATAAACTACTTTCAGATCAGACAATCCCTATCATTTACTGACCAACTACGTTAACGTACCTCAGGCAATGCCAAGAGCATCAACTCCTCCAGCCAGTCCCCAATTGCCAGGAAATACCTGTTCCTGAAAGTCATTATCCTTAAGTACAAAGTGTTATACCCAACTGTAGAAAGAGAGGAGAGGATGTTGCTATATTTGCTTACAGAACTCCAGCTTTGAGCTTCTGATTTACCAGTTTTTGTAATTAGAATGTGTAACATATGGGGGCATACATATCATAACAACACTCCTTAGAGGTAGCAGAGAATGAACATAATTTTTTCCTAGGGAATTGCTCCCTGGGTGTGACTTACAATCAAGGCAAGGCTACGGTCCCTGTCTTCAAAATGAGACTGCTAGCAGAAGTAGCAGTCTTACAGTAGTGATTTGACCCCTTTGTCAGTACACAGGATATAGCGCTGGATTTAAGCTAAGAAATAGCCCTTTTCCTTTGAATAGAAATAGCCCTTTTCTTTGAAATACTGTGGTTCTGATCCACAAAAACAATTGATCTGAGTGCTCTTTTCATTATATGAACAGGATGTAATGATAATATTCTCCTGAAAGATTTTTGACATATATTTGGCATCCTTGCTGATGGGTTGCCTGAGATAACCTGATTACATTAATGCTTAGAATGTACTATAATGTCCACAAACTTCTTCCTCTCTGCCCTGTTGAGGAAGATGCAATTTGAAGTGATCATTGGTGGGAGAATCACATCTGAGCCTCAGCTGTGTGTGAACAGCACAGCTACAGATGTTAGTTTTTATTATACACTCCTGGATTTAAAGATCTCCAAGAATTGAACACTTACAGTAATTACACAAAGTCCAAAGAAACTATTTAACATAAACTACAATGTTGCATTAGGAGAATACATTTGTATGCAATTAATGAAATACAGGAGTTTGCTTCTTTAAGTTTAAGAAGATGAAACATTTATATTTCAGCATTTTTCAACAAACAGTACTTATGCAAAGAATGAAAATACTTAATTGAGATATTTACAATAACTTTCCCCAGAAGCACAGCTGCCAGGTAGCATCTGATTACCTATCACATCTAGAAAGCAGATCCCGCAGTTTATGGGGCACTAATATTATGTGAAAATGAAAATAACAGCTATTTCTGTGGCTCAGCATAGGATGCAACAGTAGCTATTATAAAAGGGTCCTGAATGGATCCTTGTTGGCTCTGCAGCATTCCAAAGGGGTGGCCTAATCTGCAGGCACCCCAAAGCACAGCTGAATTTGCAGTCCAGGACTCTGCACTGCCATCTGTTCAGCATTCTGAACTGCCAGCCTCATCTTCTTCCAGCCCAAAAATATATTTTTTTATGGCTGAAACGTATTTTTCTGAGAGCAATTAAGGCAGCTTTAGGAGATGGATTATTACAAGATGCACTTAAGTCACTGAAATGTTAATTGGATATTCTGGACCAGCCAGAAGAAAACAAGTCCATTTTCCCAAGTTTAACTGATTTAGAAGGCCTGGTAAAAACAGCCCAACCTACTGTCCTCAATAAAACAAATCAAATCCAGCTCTCACAGTTCCACAAGTGTGCACTTTATCACAGCCATACAGGAATATGCATGCAGATTATAAAGTTACTGGTGTGTAGTAGTACCAGCAGCAGAAAATCATTTGGCGTGCTCCATGGAGAATTTTCCATAGACACTGCCTGCTCTGTCATGGAATGCTTTGGGTTGGAAGGGACCTTAAAGATCATCTCATGCCAATCCCTCTGCCATGAGCAGGGACACCTTCCACTAGACAAGGTTGCTCAGAGCCCCATCCAGCCTGGCCCTGAACACTTCCAGGGACATGTATCTCGGGAATAAAGAGGAAAGTGGGGAAAGAAGTGGATTAATATAAATTGTGATGGTAGCAGCATCCTAACAATAGAATTTCTCTTTACAGTGGAACTGGACAGAGTAATTTCTTAGTTCTACAAGCACTAAGTTCACCAGTGGGAAAAAAAAAATCTTTCAT
Source organism: Ptilonorhynchus violaceus (assembly GCA_013397565.1). Classification (NCBI taxonomy): domain Eukaryota; kingdom Metazoa; phylum Chordata; class Aves; order Passeriformes; family Ptilonorhynchidae; genus Ptilonorhynchus; species Ptilonorhynchus violaceus. Next base: position 2,881,565 of record VZRJ01009816.1, on the reverse strand, counting down.
GAAGCCTGATTTTATATGGCACACATCTGCTGTAATAAAGCATGGTATAAATACATATATATAGATATATATACACGTCATAAATACAGCAAGTTTCTCAGTATTTCTGAGAACTTATGGACCAGCAGCACCTCCTGCCTGCTGCCCAGAAGTGAGGAGTGACTGGCCCTGGAATTGCTTACATGGCAAGGCACAACTGCAAGAGCAGCTCACAGAATCTTTGCCTCCCGAGTAACTTCCCAGACAATGTGGTGGAAAATCAACAAAGTTTCCAGTGGGAATCTGTCAACGACTCGAAAAAGATTTATCAAAACTGTGTAACCAAAGAACAGACAAGTATTTCTCACATCATACCTCTCAAGAAGATCACCAGGTGTGGCTCTTCATTCCCTCATCTTTCTTTCCCAGCAGAGCCTTACTGGACATGTCATTTCCCTTTGGTTCCATAAAGAAAATTCCAGATATTTTGTACCCAACATGCAGCTACCACATCGCCTTTTGTAAGCCATGATATGGAGTGCAGTTCACAATTTTGGTTTGGAAGCTAAGTCTCTGTTTCCCCATATCTTTGACTGTGCTAAGGCAGTGCATAAATCCTCTCCTCCTTCCTAGTGGACGTTGGACTTGGGATCCAGCCAGTCAGAATTTGCAGGCAATTGCAGAAGTGATCTTTGATTAGTCCTGTTTTTCTAAGAGTATAATGTATAATTGCCATTTTTGTATATCATCTTGGAAATCCAGCCTGGAGCAATTGGGTAATAATTGGTTCCCAAGTTGTTTTTTTTAATTTGGAAGTCAAAATTAATACATCAGTCCCCCCCACGCCCCTCCCAAGTAATATGCATTTCACCTCTTTGAATATATTATGGCTTCATTTTCATTTTTAAATCACTCTGTCAGCTCTTGGCTATCAGTCCTCACTTCAAATATTCAGAGATATTAATCAGTTTCTTTCATCATGTAGCGAGTGTTTGTTCTAGAAACCACTACTGTTATAGTTTAGAAACCTACTTCAAAAGAGATTTTTATTTTTTTCTTTACTTTTAGCAAAAGACAGCTTCTATCAAGTTTAAGATTACTATAGCAAAGAGAGTGAATAAAGCAGTACAAAGAGAAAAAACAGTATATAGCATAGCAACAAATTCACAGCAAATGTAAGGGGGTTATTACAGGAGGCAGTTATGTGGAACACTCACTCCCTCAGTGCTGCATTTACAGAAATATCCCACTCTTTATGAAATCCATTTTTGAAACCAAGGTATCACCTACCTGAAACCCTTGTGCAATGGGGAGTTAACATCAAGCCTGAATAGTTAGGAGAGCAAAAGTAAAACCAATGGGCTTTGTATCTACAGTTTGCTTTCATTTTCCCATGCTTCTGCTTTCTCCATCAAGAGCAGTTTTACTGGCTGAAAGAAATTATGGCACACCAATACTACCTATCATTTAAAAAAAACCACCAAAAACCACCAAAATACCCCAATCTATCCAAGAAGAATGAAACCACATATTTAGCTGTATCAGTCATGCTGAGAAGAAATCTACCTTGTAAATGAACCTTTCCAAATGCCAGATGTCTAAAATGACAGGAAAATGACAAGAAATAAAGGGTCTATCCTTCATAACCTTCTTGTAAGCACTACAAAACAATCAGTATTATCAATATATTGACCAAATACTTACACAACTTAAAGGACCCTTTAAGCTAAACAGCCAACAACAGAGATCCATAGGCTTCTTTCTAAGCCTTGGATTCTTTTGTCTTAACAGATGATCACTCCCTTGGGAAACAAACTGTCCATAGGATTAATATCAGGCTTCTATTTGTCTTAAATATACAAAACAGATGATAAAATTACTAAAATGTCTCATTTCATAATACTGTGAGGGGCAAGCCAACACCTCCCAAAGTACAGTCTGGTGTCACCTATGGAGAAATCTCTAGAGTATTTGTTCCCTCCTATAAAGACGAAGTTTACAGTGTGAACACCAATAAGCTCAGTCATGCGAACTAAAGGAGACCTTAAAACCCAACAGCAGGTCAGTGTGCATTTTCCAAAATCTTATGTTCTGAAGGCTCAAGTCTGTGTTGTTAAAAATTTCCTCAGGGCAGTTGGAAGATGGAAACGAAAAATAATGGGCTCCCCATCCCCATCTTCCTCTCAAAGCACAACCAGGTAAGAATTTTCAATGCACTTGATAGAACGTCTAATTACTCCTTTAACGATAAATTTAAATCTCTCGGGTTTCTTCAACTCCTGCTGAGGTTCACTCTAAAAATATAACTATTAGAGGCAGGAAGAGAACAGCTGTACAGTTTTACTAAAGCATTCAGATTTCAAACTCTTCCTTTTCCCAGCAGAGTTCCCAGGGAAGCAGGAGCATCAGGTCTCGAGAATAACTGAAGACATCCACTAAGTCTCTACCCTGAAATTCTGCCAGTGTCCAACAAATAGACTCATCACCAGACCAAGGTGGGCAAATACACTGGGATTCAAGGTTTGGGAATTTCGTTTGGACAGCTGTCCAAATAGCTGTAAGCTTCTTCAAATGCAGATCAGCCTGCCCACTACTAATTTATGAGACTTATTTTTTAATCTTGTTTTTTAACAAACTCACTTCTTTCCGCAAGTGCCTTTACGTTTATTTCTAGCCTTTTCAATCATTGTATTTAAGACAACCCGAGCATCTGCTCCACTGAGTTAAGGCTGATTCTGGATGGGAGGTGTTTCTAGCATAGTGATTATTTGGTTTGACTTCTGCATTTTAACTTTACTATTCGCTAAGATGTTGTTGCAGTGTGAACATGAGATATTATGGATACAAAACTGAGGGAATCTACAATCTGAAAACCTTAGGTTTGGCATTTCCACAGAGTTGTCAGATTCTTGCTGCCTGTAAAAGGAATTCTACATATCTCCTGAGAAAAATGGAAACACTGCACATTATCTAAGGGAATAAAAACTTTCTAAATCGCAAACCAGAGCAAAGATCAAAGAAGTGACAGAGAAAAGGGAAAGCAGAAAAGAGTCACATGTAGAATAGCAGACTGAGAGCTGTCTGAGAGACTGTGAGAGAAATATAGAAGCACTGATCTTCATATAGAAAATTAGTACAAAAAATAGTAGAGAATTTACAGATAGCATAAGACTGACATTAATTAACATTAATAAAGAGAAAATAATATTTGAAATGCCTACTGAAATTTTTATTAATTAGCACTACTGATGCCATCTTGCCCACAAATGCCCCAGGTGTCTCACAAGGCACATGGGACTTGTGAACTCTACACTCCGGAACTCAAGGCTGAGATGACACAGCTGAACTTAAAACATTTGATGTAGCTTAGTGACAAGACTTTCTTGCCTCCCTAAAATCATGGACTGTTTGGCAAGCAAAATTACTTCACTGTAACATTTTAATTAGTTTACCTCTTCTCAAGCTTTCTGACAGATGTAGACTTTAAAGAGGGATCTGAATGAGAATAATATATCTGGCAATAGATACTGCACCTAATGAGTCTGGAATCTAATACATCGTGGTTTGCCGTGGGACATAAGCTCCTGAATCACACTTCAAATTTCAGAAGCAGTGAAAAGAAACCTCATGTTATTTTTCAACACATCCTCACTTTTCAGAGTGTCATTACAATTTCTCAAAATCAACAACTGTTTATGCACAATGTAAGTATCACACTTCTAAAATTATAGAGATTATGTGGCCTAAACACTCCTGTAGAGAGTTTTGGCCTTATGTCTACTTCCTATAAAATACCTCCAGCTCAGCCCAAGACTTCTCCAGCCATCTAGAGACTGAATCCACCATGATGTCTCTTGGGTTTACTTACACAGACCAGGGAAGCAAAAGGGCTTTCAGTCCCTGAGTAAAGCAAACACATACTTGGAATCCAGTTTTGCAGAAATAGGAGCTACAAATATAGGCAAATTCTGAAGATTCCTTTCCCAAACACTTGGAATTGTTGCCAGCATTTATTTCCTTTTAATTACATTTTGAGCTGGATGCTGTGACAGATTCCCCTTGCTATGTCTTGTATGCACACCTTCTGTACTTTTTAAACCTCTTCTCTTTCTCCCACTCCCTACAGACTCACCAAGACAAGAAAGGAATCCAGAAAAAAAACCTGGCATTAAGTTCTTATCTTTGAAACCTCAAGGGTGAGTGGATTTGAAATCTACAGTCAGTTTTACAAGAGCTGAACATATGGTGATACCAAGTTTTAAGTATGTCTGTGAAGACCAGCTCTGCTCTCTCCACTAAAAAATGTGAGGAGTATTAAAAGACCCATTTTTTTCTTAACATTCCCCTTCTATATTGTCCTAGAAGCCGGCATATTATACTTTTTTTGTCTAATAAACAGTTTAAAACCACTTCCTATTTCTAACATCCACAAACCTAGGTGCTTTTTTTTATTTTTTTGCTCTTAGCAAAATGAGCTTTTTCAGCTGTCAGTTAGGAGCTGGATGTGAACCTGACAACCAAACTGCTCTGTACCCGCTGCTATCGCCACAGGAACAGTTGTCAGACTACAAAGAGATTTAAAACAACAATTGTTTCCAAACTCTCGTTTTCTCCATTTTCAGCAGACTGACATCTACTGCCATGGAAACAGTCGGGGAGCAGAGTAGCAGGGATACAATCTGACCCAGAGGTTCTAGGATTCTCCCAGCTCCCATCACACTGATAACAACTTTTAAGAAGTGCCCTCTCTATTGCACCTTTAATATGAATCAGGGACACGTTACTTACTCATGCAGTAAAATCAAGCTAAACTAGCTGCTACTAATTTTTAAGCTGGACTTCCAGTCCCAATTTGCATTAATTAATTTCTGGGTATATGATAATACAAGCCACCTAACATCCTCAGTACAGCCACCATCTCCTCCCAGGGCTGGGAGAGCACCTGCCTCAGTGGGGATTGGGGGTTTCCCCTTGCCCGGTTCACTCTGCTGTACTTGCAACCTACATGCAATCAGCTGCTTCTTTTCATCATGCTCATTGTGTATCATCGAGATCCGAACAAGACAGAAACTGAGTGGAGCAAACAGAACCAAGTAGTTTTCAGGACAGCAAGAGAGAAGAGCTGTCATGCTCACCAGGGAAGGAAACACACAGTTATCCAGACTGCAAATGAGCAGTCTGGAGTCAAACCTGGAATTCAGATAGGAGCCCTGGAACAGTTTCTGCTAAGCACCACCACTTCAATATTAAAGGTTTTAATATATTTAAATATTCATTATATAAATCTTAAATATTTTAAATTCTATACGACAGCAATTATTCTGGTCTTTTGATCACAACCTTTTATTTTTGTCACTGTATTGCCCTAAAGCCTCAAGAGATCTGTTCCTACACTTTCAGTGCTCAGCTACCACAGTGTTGATTTAGACCAGTGACAGCAGAGGCAAAATCCACAAGGCTCAGGGATGATGGTTATTTTCCTTAATGGCTGTTATTTGGTGAACCAATACCGGGACACAATTGGATTGCAAAGATGCAGCATGCGATTGAAAATACAATGTACTGTTCAATAGGCTTAAAATTATAACTGAGGCACACAGATCTGAAGAACAGATCGCCCACATAACATCAGCATCACACTTTCATTCTGCACTGGCAAAAGCTTTGGAGAAGACACCAAGAAACTTCTTAGTTGGGGAGAGACTTTTAGTACTCAGACTATTTCCACTCTGATTTTAATCAATGAGAGCTGCATTAAGTCTGCACCAAGTATTCAGGGAAAGCTCATCCTGAGTTTCTTTTTGGGATGCTCAGCAGAGAAGTAGCATATTTTTTTCTCTCAATATTCAAGATTTCAAAAAGCATCTATAAAACTTACCTGCATTTTCAACATGGATTACATTGTGCACTTCAGAGACTTTTGCTGTGACACTTTCATGCACCTCGCCAAATGCTTTAAAAGGTCTCCAAGTTTGTGAACTCAGGTTCAACTAATTAGAGCGAATGGAGAATTCTGAATTCATGAAAACCAGAGGACATCAATAAAACATAAAGCCTAGTAGGTCAGTCCAGAAGTCAGCAAGCCCATTTGGCAGCCACTGAATAATGACAAGGATGAGGAATGCCAAATAGTAATGGGAGCTTGTGGCAAGAACAGTCCACTCACCTGCACATTCATTGCGGCACAGAGCAATGGTATCCTGCTTGTCCTTTGTCACTGAACACTAACGACTAAGATTGTCCCTTGAATGGGCATTTCTGATGTGTCATCTTGTTTTCTGTGCCATTCTGCACCCACCAACCACAAGTTTGGCACAGTAAACAGAGCACTGGGATGGTATATGGGAAACCGGAGTTCTATTCTTTCCTAAAGTCCTTAGCTGAGTAACACTGCAAAAGCCAGGCTTTCCCCATGACCCCGCAAAATTATATTTATCTCTGCAGAGTGAGGTTACCTGATGGAAACAAAAAACCTAGGTGTTATTTTCTTAGCAGGCAACTAAACAAATTAATCATTTCAATTGAGGGAAAAAATATCGTCTCACAGATTGTTTGTGGTATCCAACCGTCCCCAAATCAAAGCTATTTTAATTAGAAATTTTGAAGAGTAGGAGCTTTCCTGCAGCTCCCAATCTGCACACAATAAATAACAATTAGAAACCAAATAGTCTATATTAGCATCTACTTTTTCAGCTCAGCTACTGACCAGAAAGAGGAAGGCAACGATTCTTATTTGATGTGTAATAAGAGCTCTCCAACTGTGTCTGGACCGACACCCAGCCCGTGGGTGGGTGAGTACGGCTGTCTGGCATGCGGAGGCACTGTGCTCTTACATAATCCTGCTAGGAAGCATCCTGGTGGGTGCTGCTACCATGGACAAATGCCCAGCTTCCTTTTTCACTCCGGATTGGCTGTACAATTTGCTCACCTTCTCCCGCTTATCTGTCCCTGAGACATTTTGTATTGCTATTTACATCCTTGTAACTTCAACAGGTTCTAAGAGAGGATGAGTCGTCTTGTACAGACAGAGCAAAGGCATTCTCCAGCCTTAAGGAGCTCCTGATCAAAACAGACAACACATAAATGGGAAGGAAAAGTCTTCTTATTTGGAGTTGCTACTTAAATTTTCTATCTCTACGTTCCCCAAATCCCTTGTTCACTGAGGTGTGTACATTGTATGACCTTGGGCAGGATTTTGTCAAACAAATCCACCGTGCAGGTGGTCTGACAACAGGGCGATGCTTTTGGCTCCTGGCACTGTCACACTGAGCAGCAGTTCAGAGTCCTCTGCCTTGTGCAATTCACTCACTCAACACCGCTATCTGAGCTGAATGACCAGTCCCCATCAACTTCAAGTCAAACTTCGGGTACTGGAAAGGAGTAGGAAATAATTGCCTATATAGTAGTTAATCTAAGAAAGAAAAGAAGGGGTGATGAAAAGATACAACAAGAAAATAAAAAAAGTTAATTTTTTTAAGTTATCTGGATGAGATTTTGATAAAAATCAGAACATAATTGGCTATTACCAGATTCAAAAGAGGCCATCTTTGTTGAGAAAATACTGTGTTTTTAATTTGTAAGTTTGGCTGTATTGAGCAGCCCGTGAGGCTGTTATTTGTTCTTTGTTTCTGCTAGGTTATGAGGTGAGGTATAATCAGGACTATTTACTACCTGCCAGGAAAATATTATAGATTGTCAGAAGGGAGAAATGAAAGGCAATCTACACATATATCACATTTCTTAAGAATATATCTTCTCAGGGCCAAGATCACATCAGTGAACTTCAGCCAGCATCCCTAATGACAGGCGTGAACCTCCTACACACTGCCACAGTATATCACATTTATTCGTTGTAAGAAATTCCGTAGAAATGTGGCAAGATTGGCAATCATTGGAAGAACACATGCAAGGAAGTCCACAGCTATCAGAGTCAGCATGGAGAGCTGACAGAAAACAACACAGAGAAAATTATGTGAGGAGCCAGCAAACGAGCAAGAACTCCAATGGAACAGAGGGAGGCTGCTCAGTCCAGCTGCACTTCTGTGCTCTGCATTGACTTTTCACCAAGGTGAAAAATGGCTTTAATCAGGTCCTTGGGGTCTGTGCTTGGGTCTATCAGCCTTTATATCGACAGTGAGAAAGTTGTTTCACTTTGCTGGGAAATCAAAATGTGGGGTGGAAATGGCAAGATGTGCACCTTGAAACCTGACTTATGGGGACTCTTGGCCAGTGTAGTCAACAAAGTCTGTCTCAGTTCCCTCTCTATAAAATGATGAGCCTCTTTCCCTGCTTGTCTGAAGGAATGTTTGTCCAAAACACTCTTGCTCTCAGTGAACTGGGGATTTTTCCCACATTGTGAGTTGCTAAAAGTGTAATTCTGTTTTGTTGCTTTGCAATGAAAACAAAGCAGCACAATGCCAGATACAGGAGAGGCAGATGACACAGGAGAATGATAGCCTCCAACTGTGGCATCCAGCCAGGCTGCTTGAAGCACTCCCAGCCAGTCTGGCAGCTTGAAGTATCCATCCAGGATCAGGCCGTTATTCTGGCAAGTCTAAATGTTTGCCCTTAGCAGCCAGAAGCACCAAATATTTCAGAAGGAGATAAATCCTTCCTCCTTGAAACAGCTAGTAAATTGTCTTCTTTTAGGTTAAAAATCCCCCTCCTGACTTTGGCCCAAGATCACTGGAGCTTAATGTTTATATTTAGTCGTGAGCAATTGTACATGTTACTGATCAAAGTATTCTTAAAATCCTTTCAAAATCCTACTACATTTGTTTGAAAGTGAGAAGTTCCACACTGAGTACCCACCTCAGTTATTCTGGCAACCAAAGGAGTTACCCATAGCTTGGTACCCAGAAGAAAAAGTATTTCCAGTTATTCTTTTAATATTGACCATCTTTGCTTTAATACTGACCATCTCCCAGATTTCAGGGTCTTAGTGACCCTGGAATATCTATAGGTTTGCAGTAGTTGTACACAGCAGACACAGAATGAGCACAGTCATCTCACCTGTGCTGTAATTCAGGGTATTGGGGGTGCTCTTGAAGAAGGGTGGGATGGAGATTGGTTTTCTCCCTTCCAGTGTTCCAGGACTTCCTCAAATCCAGGCAGCTCTGTCGAGTGCACCGAGGCAGTCTGGGTGCAGGGCAGGCAAAAACTTGTGCATAGAGTTGGACTTGCACTTAAAAGACATAGATTAGATCCTTCTGAAAAGTGAACTTAAATCTTGTTGGCAGGAAGACCAACAGAATATCGATCGTGTTGAATTTCCCAACAGCCAAGATTTAGGTCTACTTTAGAAGAGATGCAATTACTAAAGAAGAATGAGATCAGAGTTCATGAAGAGCACCAAATTAGCTGGCAGTGGAAACTCCTCAGTGTTTAGATTTATCCCCATGTTATACACTATGAATCCATACAGATTGTAGAGCTGTGTCTATGAAGCAAATTTTTGGAATATTAGAAGTACCATGTCCAACTTGAAAAAAACATAGATGACTTTTAGTACAGATATTTAGGTGAAAGAAAAACAAAGAAAAAATTGGACCTTTCTGCTAAGGGAGGAAAATAAGCTCAAGAACTCAGTTTGCTAATCTATGAAACTACCATTCACCTAGCACAAAATATTATATATAATAGCATGCAAGTATTAAAAAATGCCAAAGGTTGGCTTATTATTACTTTAGATGTGGCAACAAATAATATTCCGCTAATGTGTAGCCATCTAACTACACCTTTTTTTAATCCAGATAAGCACAACTGAGGGAATGCTTTACAGAATTCAGAGATATGAGTTTGAATTAAAGCAAGAATTTTCTTCTTCTTCTAAAGACTGCCATTGTAACCAACTGGCAGCAAAAACGTTCATATTTTGTGGAATCATTTCAGTTTCATGAAGTTTCATCACTGAGACAGCTGACAAATTCCTAAGGCCACTAGAAATGGGCCTTTTTTAACCACTTTGCCTTTTTCTTTTTAAGCTATAGGCAAATGAAAACAAATTTCTCCATATGGCTTGATGATTTTTTTTTTTTTAATAGAAGAAAGTCTGGAGCTGTGAGGTGTTTTGAGTTTGGGTTTTGCTGTATTTTTCACATACACAAGTTTCAAATCCCTCAAGGCTGAAGAATTTATTTGCCAAATTTCAGCAAGGACAAACTATTGCACATCCAAATTACAAAACCTCAAAAATTCAAACTCATAGTGACAGGAGATATTATAATAATGGAAATGCAAAGTGTTAGCACTGTAATAAAATAACAGTAGCTATCTTTTCACCTTATCAATGGGCATCAAATGAAGAAAAATATGACAGCTTCAAATATAACCTTTTACTAGATTTATCAACACATGGTAAAGACATGAATTCTCAGTTTACACACTATAATGTTTCAAAGAGGCTGTAGCTCTTTACCAAGCCAAAATGAACCAACAGAATGGGAAATTCATGTGCTTACTACACAAAACAAACTCAAGATCCGAGTATACTGTTGCTCTGTTCACTGGCACAGGGTAAGACAGTGCAATATATATTTACTGCCTTAGCCAGCCTTTTCCTTACAAACATTTGGTTCCTCCTGCTGGTCAATATGCCCATTTAATTTCACTGCCTGCCATAGTAAAGGCTTTTCCTAATAGCTGCTCCTGTTTTACAAATCATAACGAGTCTGCGAGAGTAGGAACTGACTTTTCCATTCATTTCCTTTTGAAGAGCCAACTCAAAGAGAGGAAACCCAAATAATCCTTCCCTCCCTAAAGCCTTTGAGGCTTGAGTTTCCTATAGGCAAGACAGAACCAGACAGTGGGAACAGCCATTCAAAGGGACTTTGTTGGAATTTGCACTGAGAGGAATCTGAGCTCAGATCAGCAAAGTCGTGGTGATTAGGACGGGATACCTTCAGTCTCCTGCTCAGTATCCGTCTCTTTCAGGCAAGTTGGATGAGAAGCCCAGTCTAAATGGAAAGCTGTGCAGAGGTATGACTGTGACCAGACCATGCAATTCCAGAACCCATCCCATGCAGACCAGTGCCAGCGGTGCCTTTCTTTGTAGTGGGTCCAGATATGGCTTAGTTAAACTGTTTAGTGAGATGGGTCTAATCCCCAGGCTTTGCCCCAACCTGTCCATTTCCCATCTTCCATGATTTGTCTCCCTTCCATTGCCCTAAACATGCCCCCTATTTCCACAAAAAAAAGAAAAAAAAAAAGCGGGCTTTCTCAGTAAAGCAGACTTCAGCTGTGAAGGCCATGAGGAGGACATAAACTGATTTTCACCATTTATCAAGTGATTGGAGACAAATTTTTCCAAGCAGGTATCTACAGACACTAGAGAAGGACTGATACATAATCAATGTGACCAAACACGTGGCATACTTTAGCAGCAGGAATACTCCATTTCCATCACATCCAACTCAAATATGGTTTTTAAAAGTCCAATAAAGCTTCATGCTAACTATTAAACAAGACGAGACGAGAAAAGATCGCCTCCAAGTATAAACAGGGAGATTTAATGTTGCAGGCAACAGCACTTCCTTTCAATTTCCTTTCAGCCAGTTTAGCTAGGCTTTTGAAGTAGAGGTGAAATATTGCTGGAAAAACTACCCCAGGACAACCTTTCAAAGTGACTGCAGTATATATAGCATACCTGTGGTTGCAGCTTTGTAAAATTTTGATACATGAGAGAGAAAATACAGGCAAACTCCTTTAACAATGTTCCAAAGATCATTCTAAATAGGAAAATATACTTGGACTGTATTTAAAAAGAAAAAGCTAGCAACAAACACAGAGAGGAACTGAACCTAGTGCTGTCCCATCTCTAACAACCCTCAGCCTTGCATTTCATTTAGAAGGCATATACTTGCCCGTTTAGGGATTATTCTTTTTCCACCTAATCCCCTTCTAACTACCACAAATCCAGCATTTGAATGTGAAGCCAGCAGTATCCCCTGCAGAGGCTGCAGCTGTCACTTCTGAAATAGCATTTCTTTGGAAATCGGTAAACAGCCTCACCTTTAACAATCTGTTAGAGATTGTATTCCCGGGGTGCTATCTATCCTGGTTTATGTGTGATCATTGCCCAATTTGTTCTTATTATGTTATTAGTGCTGAAAGATGTTTTCCATTAGAGGGTGCAAGCTTTCAAGTTCTTGCTGGCTAAAAGATGAAGTTAAAGGCTTTCATTTCTTAAGGGAGAGACATATTTGCAAACATTTAGTTTTTATGGAGCAGATCTCTTTTGCACAATAGCTTTACTGTTTGGATTTTCAGGTGGCACACTCGAAATGGAGCTCCCAGTCTATCCAGGATCTTTCTGCAACAGCCTTAATAACACCTTAATACTTCACACGAAAAACAAGTCTGGTCAACATATTTGAAATCATAGTCTAAAGATAATACTCAGTAACACCAGCTTCAGCTATAGAAAAATCTGATTCACAGGAAGAGTGGCTGGTGCCGTTTATTTCGGTAGAACATTGGTTCCCAACCCACAGGAGGTCTGGGTGGCAGTGGCTGACAGCTGCTCACTCCTTTTTGGTTGCTATTCAACGTCAGTGTGAGCAGAGTTTGAGCAAATCACAGTTCAAACCAGACCCGTGTCCCCCTCCCAAATGTACTCGTCACAGTTAATGCCTGGATTGCCAGACACATTCCCAAAGTCAGACACTGACACTGACCAGCCATGGAAACAATGCCTTCTGTATTTCACTGCAGCTCCTCCGTGTTGAGATAAAAGAGACTGGGTGCTGTCTGCTATCTGCGATACTCCTCACAGAACTGCAAGAGCCATGAGCCTCTAGGCTTAATCTGGCATTTACTGTCAGGTGCAAGTCAGTAAAACAAGGATTAAAAAGAATGTTCTTAACTTGCTGAGGAATTCCTTATTCCTATATTGAGTTGTCATTTTATTTTACTCAATAAGGAAATAAAACCTACATCACTATGCCAATGCCCTTTAATTTGTCTGTAAAAAACCTTATGCTTTTAAAGCACATACAACTCCAAGTCCTTCACAAACATGTAAAGCTTCTAATTTTACAGATGACAGTCAAAGCAAGGCAACTGCCAACTACCACACTGAGTCTATAGAAGACACAGAACTAGAATCCATGTCCCCTAAATTCTTGGTTTTCCCACTACATTCATGATGAACAGTCAATTTGGTACAATTTTGTAGGAAGACATCTCCCACCAATTGTTAGTATAAGTAATTGTGAAGAAAAATTTTCACAGGCTAAATACCCGTGCAATGGTGTGCCTATACTGAGCTATACTTTTGTGAGATCAAACTCACTAAGGTTTTTCCATTTCTAGTGGCAAGAATTTCCTTTTTAACATTAGGACCTTTGCTCTCAGAACATGGAAATCAATATTACTGAACTTGAACAAAACGCAGTGCAGAGATGTGAGAACTTCACTCCGCATGCCCTGCGCTTTGTAGGAGAGATGTAGTTTCTGCTACCCCAATCAAAACCTGACAACTATGTCAGCTTCCAAGTGACAAACACTAATGTCACCAAATTTCAGGTTACACCAAAGCAATTCTAACTGTGAAACCACCCAATTATGAACTGCTATTTCCAAAGTACAAAGTGGCTCATGTATCCACTAGAGCCCCAGAGCGCTTCCTTATTCCCTCCTGGAAAATATGCTCAAATGAAAGGAACTATGACAGCAGTAACAGGAACATCCTCGTTCTCACAAATATATGCTCATATAGTTCTATACAGAGAAAGTATATATATTTTTTGATTTATATTATTATTCAAGGGAAATATCTTTTTCCTTTGCTGACTGATACAGCACATTTTCTCCCAATGTTTGTACAAAAGGGTTTTGGTGGATCGAAATTAGACAGCATAAAGCTTGAATTTTGGATTAATAACTAGGGGAGAAAATGTCAGAGAAACTTATTCTATAGAAAGTTTAGAAGTTGTCAATCCTATGTATGATTTTGACAGCTCACAGGTAATGGGTACTATCCTCAGTAATAAGTTTCAGAGGAACAACTACAAGCTTTATTACATGTGAGATACATATAAGATAAAGTAACTTGAGAACATAAACACACTTTTTTCTTCCCTAAGTTTACTGAATTTTTTGTTAGGTTTACCAGGCTTCATAAAACAAACTATTTCTTTATCCTTGCACAGAAAATATTCTGTCAGTTACATGATTAAACAAGGACACCATTCTCAGGACTTCAAAGCAGAAATACAGAATATTTTAAAGTAATCTTTCAAGTATATACAATACAATGTGAATGTGCAAGCCTATGGTATCACCAGTAAATATTTCAAACTAATCAAGCCACAAGTACCCTCAACATCAGCAACTAAAGAAGAGAACGACTTGAAAAGGTACAGCATTATTTGTAAGGTGAAGCCTTAGATACACTCCAAAAGAGTCCATTTAAAATAAATAGCTCAACTGGCTTAAAACAATCAATGCAAAATTGTATTTTTAACTTTAGAAGCTTAAACAAGTCACAGTCAAACAATGCTATTCCTGTCTTAAATAACAACAGCTGCTGCCAAAAGCCAAGGCATTGGGTGCCCCTTTCTACAGCACCATTACTTGGCTCTGGTAAATCAGACTAGATAGTTCTCCTCTGCTTCAACACATCAATGAAAAACCAACTTGACCAACCCCACTTATGAAGTCTAATTAAATTTAGGCAGCCCACAAGAGTGGGGACAGACCCACAAAACTTGTTCCTGTTGTTAGATACTATGGGAATGAAACTCTGCTACAAACACATGAGCCAAATCCAGAGTCTCATCCTCCCTGAGATGTCAAGGTGACGCTCCTCTTGCCTTCTGTGCCAGTTCTACCAGCACAAGTGTTATGGGAGTTCTTGAGATGGGTGTTACCATCAGCACATAAATGGTACTGTTACCATTACAGTTCTGTGTTCAGTCATACTCTGAGCCCACTGCTTGGGAAGCACTGCTTCCTCATTCCTTGGCTACCTAGAATGAGGTATGAATTACACTGACAGCACTAAATTTATCAGCTTAATTCTAGTCTTTTTATATAAAACACATTAATATATAAGCAAAGAGATCCACACGCTGTTCTATCCCTAAAGGAACTACCAGGCATTTTGGAACCAGGCAGTGCACTTTTCCTTGGCGGTATCTGCCAGGAAAAGGTACATCAATATTCAAAGAACAGTGATATTTAAGTGTTCTGAAACTTAGGGGACACTTAAACCGTGCCCCGTAGTATACGATCCTCCTGAAATAAATTTGAAAAGCCATTTAAGTCACTGTCCAGTAGGACAGCAGAATCTAATCCTAATTGCAATTAAAGGCTCCTATATTTTTAAGTCTAAAGTCACTGGATTGGTCCCTGTGGGTAGGGAGATAGGAACTGTGAAAATCAAAATTAATCACTGCAGTGATTCTAAGCAGACGGCTCTTGTAAATCAAGGAGTTATTGATCCCATTAACAGCTCCACCCAAGGAGGCAGAGGCTGGGCTGTGCTGCACGTACAGCTGAACCCTCAGGTTTGTGTTGTGCTGCCCATGAACCTCAACTGCAGGATAAACTCAACCAGCCAAGTGTAACAGAGGAGGCTGTGGGCAGCTCCCACTCAGCACCAAAGATTCCACTCCCTGGGATCCTTGCCTTTGACTACAAGTGTCACAAGAAGTCCTTGTTTGAACATCAGGTTTGTTTGACAATAGAACTAATGGAATAGTTTCCTTTTAACAAAATCCTGAAATATTCAAAAAAAACCAAAATGGATGGGCAAGTTTTCCACAGATAGGATCAGTTTCCCACCTGATCTCAAATAATTTGAGGTTCCCAGTATCTGAAGGAATGCAAGGTTTTTTACAAACTACTTCACAGAGTCCAACTGTTGTTTTTAACGGGATCATAATGAACCATCACCTCCTTGTGCAAAACAGTGACATGGAGAAAAATAAATCCTTCAAGGTTTTCTTCCAGAATTTCCAATATCCAAATCTTCCCTTTGGCTCTAAGCCTAGCTAAAGTGAACTGACTGATGACTACTTGAGCAGTGTGAAACAATAGCCGCAACTACTACTCATCTTTACAGAAAGCCACGTTTAAATGCTTTGCAGCTTACATACAAAAAGATAGTTGATTATTTCATTGCTGATACTTAGATCTGAAATATTCAGTCATGAGTTTGAATTTAGTTGTGCCAAAGGAAATATTCTATATTCATATTCAGAACTGGAACAAAGATTTCTCTCCAACTCTTGTTACTTCTTATTCTAATACATTCCAGCTTTAGGAATACTTAAGTATGAGAAGTCACTGGGACTGTAGGCACTCCAAACTCTGTCAACTCTGTCGGGCTTCAAAACTCCTGAACTTGAGAGAGGAAGCACTGCATGCAGAGAGCTTCCACAGAGGGCTGCACAGTGAATCAACTCAGACTGCAGGAAATCAGCACCAAGAATAGCCTGAGTTTTACATAAAAATCAGCCTGACTGGGTCACCCGCTAGGAGTACAAGGTAGGAGGTATTTACTGGAGGAAAAATTTTAATAGCACAAATAATTAATGCCAAGATTTTAATTTGGTATTATCTGTGATTGTCTTAAAAAGCAGAGAGCTAACCCAGTAGGTCATGCACCTACTTTCACATTCTAAATCTAGAGCCTTGTTCCTATGGAATAGCTTTTTCACCTTAGTAGCATGCTAGATTGTGTTAGCCACACTCAAGAAGGTCAAATCTATTTTAGCTCCAAACTTTGATTGTCTCTGTATTGTTATTATTTAATTCCTTCTGGATCACAAGAGTCAAAGAAAATAAATTATTATATATTCCTAAATGTTCCCTGATTTTGATATACTACTTCAATAACAGAGTAATTTTATTTTTATCTCCTAGAGAGATATAGAAACAGAGTATAGAAATAGAATATAGAAACAAAGAAATAAAAGAACACAGAGTCATAAGTTAGAAAATAAAAATATAGTTTCAGCTTCTCAAAGCCCCAGAAATTCCACAGCATTTGTCTAACACAAGTGTTCAAAGCCACCATTATTCTATAATAATTTCTAGAAGGCATCAATACAAACCCCTGCTTTCTCTGTTCTTCCAAATAAAAAAAATCCAAAACCTACTTCACTTCTGAATTCTTCCAGTTATAATCAATATTAAAATTTGCATTCCCCATTTTAATTAACTACCCCAGCAACACCAAAATCCTTGTAATTTATGAGCTATATTGTGATCACATTATTAACCCCAGTGAGTAGCTTCTCACTGAAATAGCTCTCTTCAGGTCAGAGGAATCGCTTGTGTGAATGATTTACCAGACCATAATCTGACTAAGTATCTCAAAAAGCTCTGAGAAACCTTACATTTATTAATACTGCACATGAAGACGTGATGGATAAAAATTTATGATGTAGAAATGCAATATACCCTATTGAATACCTACTTCTTAATACGTACGTTGAGATAATGGTCTAATTTAGAGCCTTATAAAAACCTTTATGTAACCAGTTAGCATTTAGAGCAGTGCCCAGTACAATGCTCACAGCAGTGGTAATGGCCTATATTGACCATTATAGCTGTTTGAGAGAACTTTGTCAGAGATTCCTCAGCCAGTTTCGTTCTGATTTTCTGATTTCCAGTGTGTTCTGAAAGGTTAAGTGTGCAGAGTGAAGTTCTCCGGATCTGAAATTTTCCTTGGGTTTTGGGAGGTTTTCCTTTAAAGGTCAAATAAAACATGGTCTTGTTATTTCTGTGACAATGTTCTGGAAAATTTATGGGGTAGGTTTTTTACTTTGCTTGTAAGAACCCTTTTGGAGGATCCAGAGCAGTTCAATTATTTGGAACACAAAACGGAAGCAAGACAGGATTTCTGGTATTAAATCTGCACCTGTTCACCTGAAAAACCATGTACACTTGATCAAATTTTTACCTTGAGAAACACTTCAGCTTATATATGCTCAGATTTCACTTAGGAGTGGCATTTTCTAACTCCTCAGTGTTCAACTTTCTGGCTTTATCAGGGCTCTTGGCCATGAATTTTCAATGTTTGGCAGTAAACTTAGGATTCAGTGAGAATTTTGTGAGGATTATATAGACACTGGTTCCTTTCTATATACTGTGTACTGTCAAAATAATTCAATACTATGTGCTGGTGTTTGCTAGGGATACCATTTACTGGCAAACTTCATTACAGCTTGACTTCTCCAGGCTCAACCCTTTCCAGAATTCCCATTATTCAATGTCTGTCTGTGCTTTACTGTAAGCACAAAAACTTCACAATACCAAATACAGAAAAATAAACATCAGCATAGAATTTTTATAAGATATAAATAATTGGCTTTTAGACATCAATGAAAAAACAGCAGACAGGCGAAAAAAATATCACCACATCAATAGCAGCTTTTAAACTATTCTAAGCAATATTATGAATGTTATGAGAAACAACAAATTACTGACTGATTCACCATGTGCTTCATCTTACAAATCGTCATTTCATGTCCTTTCAAGTGCTTTCAAATTAAGAGATTTCATATCTTCAATAAGATATCAGAATTAGATTAAGTACAAAAGATCACAGAATCAATAAGGTTGGAAAAGACCTCCAAGACCATTCAGTCCCACTGTTTCCAGCACTGCCATGTCCACCACTAAATCACGTCCCTCAGTAGAACATCTCCACATCTTTTAAATCCCTCCAGGGATGGTGATCCACCTTCCCTGGGCAGCCTCTTCTAATGCCTGGTCACCCTTTCTGTGAAGATGTTTTTCCTAATATTCAATCTAAAGCAAGGCCATTTCCTCTGGCGCTATCACTTGTTAGCTGGGAGAAGAGCCTGACTCCCACCTGACTACAGCCTCCTCTCTGGGAGTTGTAGAGAGTGAGAAAATCCCCCCTGAGCCTCCTTTTCTCCAGGCTGAGCCCCCCCCAGCTCCCTCAGCTGCTCCTCATAGGATTTGTGCTCCCGCCCCTCCATCAGCTTTGTTGCCCTTCTCTGGACACACTCCAGCACCTCAATGACTTTCTTGTAGTGAAGGGCCCAAAATGGATACATGGATCATAAAAGATCCCAAGAATGTCAGCCTTGGAAAGGAAAGTTGAAATAATTTATGAGTCACTGTGAGTCTGAATTACAACATAATTGACCTGTGAGTTATTTGTGCTTCCTAATTAGAATACTCAAAATGAAGTACTCTGAACTAACCATCTGCAGTCACAGCCCAGCTAAAGAAGAGCAGCCATTGTCCATCACAGAACAGACTTCTTAGTCATTTTTCACGTGATAGTTTCTCATCTATGTTGGTGTGAAGGACTAGATGAAAGTTCAATTCATCAACTCTAGACCCCCAGCACAGCACATGTAACCAAACCTACAGTTTCATCATCCCTCTCCAGCATATCACAAACTATGAAATAGCCAACTCCAAATGATAAGGTTCCATCTCATAGCAAAAGTTATTGTAATTAGTCTCTATGTGTTTGACTTTGTGCAATTAAACTTCATTCCATTTCCATTAGTCAAGTCTACAAGGCCGTATAAAATCTGTGGCTGACAAAATGAGAAAGTATTGCCAGTCCTAGAGGAAGACTGGATCATAATTCAGAAAGAATTATTCCCTTAAGTCTATCTAACCCTTCCTAAATTATGACCCAGTCCTCTTCTGAAACTGGTAATACTTTCTGACTTTGTGTCAGACACAAATTTTATAATTGCACCCATTTTGTTCTTGTAACAAGGTCACTAATTGAAATATTAGACAGGATTGCTCTCCAGACCAAGCCTTGAGAAGCGGCACTAGGAACTTTGCTTCAGTCTGGGAACTTTCCCTTCTATATAATTCACCAAAGCTTCTACTTTAGCAAGCTTTTTATCCACCTCATAGTCTTTTAATTAATCCCCATTTCCTCATTCCATAATAATAATTTCCCTTGAGGAACTATGTCAAATACTTTGCTTAAATTTAGACAGATTAGGTTCATTGTATTACCCTTGTTTAAGAAGTCAGCTATCTTATCAAGATATTAAATTATTCTGATAAAACCTGCACTTGATGAAACTGTCACATGTTACTCCATTTAGCCTTGATTGTTCTTTCATTCAAAACCTGGAGATTTTGCATATCATTGGGGTAAAACTCATGAGCTGATGCATCGCTTAGTTAACTTTCACTTTTGTGAACGTATCTTGGTTTTTTTCCTCCACATTATGATATCAGCGTATGTAGTGGGACACCACAGTAGCTACAGTACCAAGGTGAGAGCGATTTCAGGCAGAATCGAGGCACAGATTTATTCACAGTCCTTGACCTCAGAGATGTGGACAGTGACATGAGTGCTATATAACCCAAGCACACACAGGGACACAAGTGTGTGCTGCCTTTAACAATGCCATCCCTGAGTCCTGGATGTAAGAACTGGTTTCTATGGAGATGGGTAAGAGCATAATGCTCTCATTGTACCTTAGTGTACCAGAAAGTGCAGAATTGCAAAGGGAAAAGATTGTCAGCTGCATTCATTTGGAAGAATTGCCTAAAGAGGTGAAGAACAGTGGGGCTGGTGGACCTCACCAGAGGCAGGATCTGTGCAGCACATCATGATCAGCATGGAGAGTCTCACACAATGCTGCACACACCAAGGTTTGCAGTGTCGGAAGGGAGGCACAAATGCAACCACCTTTTCCACTACTACTGTTGTTTACACAGTGATCCAGTAAAGCAGCCATGAACGACCACACTTTTCTTATCCAGTTGTCAAAAGAACTTGCTCTACCCCTACTACAAAACAGTAGCACACATCTGCAGTAACTGCATGGGGAATAGACACAAAAATCATCCTCCAGCCTCACAACCATTTGCTGCAGACTTTCTGGAAGCTGCAGAAACACCATGGAGATATTTGTAAGATCACTCAAACAGGCATTGTTCTGATTTATTTTGATACAATCATACATCTTGCAGTTAAGTTTTATTATCCAATTTCTTTTTAAATGAAAAACAGGGCTCCACTTACTTTGAGTTTTTAAATACCATTAAATTCTTTTTTTCAGTAATTTTCTCCTTCCAGCATATTCAGCTGACACTACACACAGCCAGACATAACAGTTTCATCAAGAGTGGAAACATGACTTTGCTGTAGGAAGTGCTCTGTGATAAAGTGACTTGAAAGGAACAACCACCACCTCTTCCACTGCTAAACTTAAAATGCAATCGCTCTCTGTAGATACTCTAATGTCCAGAGCCATATGGGAACATCTAACCACTCTAAAACATATAATGAGTAGTTTCCACCTGGAAAAAATTCTACTATCTCAGACAAGAGATTCTTTATGATCTATGGATTGTTAAGAACAAGTCACCAAGAATAAAACGAATTTTGTCATAGCCTGCACGAGCTCAAGAGCTCTACAGGTTATTGGTATTGATTTGACATTCAAAAGAACACTACCCTAATTCTTTCAAGAGAGCCTAACTCAGCAAGAAACACAGTAAAACCATTTAAGTCAGACTTGGAACTGTACAATAATAGCAGAGTTTGAGTTATTTCAGTTCCTAACATTGCCAGTTTGAAGCATTAAGCACAGAGAGGCAAGTGAGGAAGGAGAGAGATTTTTGAAAGATAGGAAGACTTGAGATACTTCTTGATTTCAGCCTATTCATTATTAATTGGTCTTTGATACACTTAAAAGGTAAAATTGAACCAATGACCAATTCAAAGCTGATGTGTGTTGATATCCTGGCTGAGAATCATTTGAGAAAAGATTAGAAGACACAAAGTGAACCCAAGAGAACTAAGTAATCCTACTGATGACATGCTTAATTCATCTGAATTCCCACATGTGGAAAGGGTAATCAGAGAGATCATACACATCAGAGATACCTTAGTAAGGACAGGCTCCTTTTCTATCTATATTTTCTTTTACTTTTTCATCACTTATATTTTTTTAAAGCAGGCATGCTTCCTTCTCTGAAAGCTTACTAGCAATTTAAGAATGTATATTATGAGCATAACATCTTTCATGCTGATATTTCACATAAAGCCTCCAACTTCTATTAATTAAATAAGTAGAAACATTAGAAAGCTTTTAAATGTTTTCCCAGTGTAGCTGTCATATTCCATGTTGGTTCGGATAAGCTGTTTTATACTGACTTGGAAAATATACACAGCCAAATTTGAAAGCTGAGAGCACTTCCAAATTAAAACTTAACTGATTGCACTTCAGACTGGGGTGGGTAGTAGGGGAGGGAGAGAAGATAGTATTCCTACCAAGAAGCATCCTTACAGCCATTAATTGCAAAAAACAGTTCCAGGGGCACCTGAAACAAGCAAACCTTTTCAGTGAAATAATGAGGAGTTTTGAACAGTTACCGGCTCTCTAATGAGAGCACTTCAACCTTTATGAATGCGCCAGTCACAGATCCTTTAGTGTTGCCCAACATGTTTGATTTTCTACCTGGCAACATGTACACCCTGGAAGCGGTGATTTGATCAAAACAATGAAAGACAACTGTGCTGGGGGAAACCTGGGACAAACCCACAGAGACCACCCTGTTTTTGTGAGGCCTCAGCACCAAAACAACTCATCTTCTAATACCTCCCTGTCTCTAGGGGAAGGAGAATGTGAACCCTTGCTGATCAGCTCACTAACATAAACTAATATAAAAAACCAAAAAAAACCCATTTTGATCCCTGTTCCATGCCATAAATGTACCAAACCAGACAGAATACAGAATTTTTAGCACTGTAAGACGTTGAGTCAGGTTCACTCCGGCTCTCATCGCTCTGCTCCCTCTCCTGGTGTACACCAGGTAGTTCAACCCTTCAACAATACCGACGGGTTTGCTTGGCCTGAACTTCAAGCACACCCGGGGAATAGAGAAGACAATGGTAATCAGAGCAGGGATTCAAAGTCTTTTATTCACCGTTATTAAATGCAGCTATAGGAAATTCTGTCATCTGTCCTGTCAGTCTTTCATATCACCTTCCACCACTTTCATACTTAAAAAATAAATAAATAAAAAATGCACAGCGCAAATGGATTAAAGTGTTATCCAGTAAAGATAGATATCACAAAATGATTGTTTTCCATTTGACACAAAGCACCTATTTATAGGCTATCACTATTTAAGCTCCAATTGCCGAATTTTACTGTGTGATTTGGAGGATGGCATTCACCAGTCCCATCTGGTCTTCAACTTTTTACTGTCAGAGGAATCAGGAGTTACAGAAATCCTCAACAATTATCAAAAGGAACATGAGGCATGAGTTACTCAGTGATATAAAAATAAAGGCATCTATTTCTGGGTTTGTTATAGCTCCAGAGACTATTTCCCATGGCTAAAGATCTTCATTTCCATTTCTAACTTGAGTGTGGTTTTTGTGTCAAACTTCACTTGCATCATCTCAAAGTATCAGAATTTTTCTGTCCCAGTTCTCAAAGAAAGGAAATTTCCACTGTGCTCCATAGGTGTTTGGGCTTCAGTAGGACCAGCAATAGGGATTCTTTTCCCTGCTTCAAGGAATGAGAATTTCATAGTCCATCCCAATGCAGTCCAGCCTCCTGAGACTATGCAGTCTGACTCTCTACTCCACCCTCCTACCCAGCCCTAGGTTTACTGCAAGAGTAGCTGCTAGAGCTCATCATTCCCATCTCTCTCTCATTCGAAGTATTTTGACACAACACAGTGAAAAGCAGCAAACAATGCTGGATCTTGCAATGGATCTCTGTTCTCTAGCACCAGCTGTTCGGAGGGAAAGACTCTTCCTGGCATAGCAGAGGTAGCACACACAGAGTGCAAATTAAAGCCAGGGCTTCTCCCCAGCAGGGGTGGAAGTCCCAGCAGCACCGGCCTAGTGACCTGTGCCCCTGACCTGAGCACAGGAATGAGAGAAGGATGGGATGGAAGGGAACAGGGCACAGAGCAGGGATGAGCAGCCAGGTGTGCTGAAGTGGCTCTGGAGCACCCAGGCTCTAACCTGGAGGACAGTTTCACTTCTGAGCACGTAACCTGCCTGAGCAAAATTTATTTAACCTTTCAAAATCTAGATGCTGTAGGTTTTGATTTAGCAGTATTTTAGAATCTGTAAGAGACAAGATATGTACATTAAACTATACAGCTTCTTGTTCATATTTATTGTTCCCCTAAACCAGCACAAGCTGTACAGATATCTCCGTATTGAAACCAATCAAAATGCAAACAAGAAACATCTGATTTCAGTTGTAGCAGGACAACTTCACACAAGTGAGATTATGCCAGGTTCATTCTGACATCAGAGATAGGAAAGATCAGATTTGCTGACACACTCCAATGGCCTGAGCCACTGTGGCAATGCAAATCACCCACAAATCCAGAAAGCCCAGGGAAGAGCAGGGACCGGCTCCTCTGTATCAAAGAGGAGCCAAGTTGCAGCAATTTACTGGTGCCACTGAGATAACACGAACTTCCTCAACCCTATTAAGAAACTGAAAACAACACACACTGAATGCGATGTGTTTCATTTTTTGGTGTACAGCAGGAACATTTCTTGTGTTTTCTAATGGGGGCTGTTCCCTCCTGTAGGCCACCTCAGTACGTATTTGTGAGACTGCCTCATTTGCTTATTCGACATCTCTTTTGTATCAGAAGGAACTTACTCTCAGGGAGACAGGGGGAAGCATATTGATGCATGAGGGAAATAAAAATAATACATATTTTCAAAAAATGAAAATGGAAAATATCTTAACAAAGGTCCCAAAAGGCAAGCTGAAACAAACTCCTATTTGCAGAAGACAAAATATTTTACAGATGTTAAGCCCTTCCTCCTTTTGTGCATGATCAACAATGTTAGCTCCCATGGATCAGAACAGTATTTCCTCTTTAGAGAAAAAAATCTGGTTCTAACAATATCTCCAAAATTTAAAATGCACAAATATAACTAAACACAGGAACTTCCTTAGAATTACAATAGAAAATTTTTGCCTCCATCTTTGTAGGAATCTAATATATTTAAATATTTCCAGTATTTTAATTTCACAAACATTAATCAAAAGTACAGATCAGCATATGACAGCCTTCCTTACATTTTTGAGTCATTTCTCAGGGTATTCTGAATGCTTTCAGCAAGAAATAACTTGAACAACACATTCTGTTGTGAAGAAATTCTGACTTGAAAATCTTGCAATAGACTTTAAGCACAATCAGTATTTGTCTCTTCATCTCTCCCAATAGTTCTACAAAGGTCTTTCCCTGCATTTATCACAGCTGCTCCAGCAAATTGCTGAGGGATGCCCTTTGAAATACCTTGCAAAAGCTTCAAGAATAAAGCACAAGATCTGCAGCTGCATCTAAGATCAGACAAATGCCAGTGCAGTGCTGGGAACTCGGCTCTGTCCATCTCCCCTAATTCAGCCACTGATCCTGACTTGGGGAGCCAGTTGTTCCACCCAGGCTCCACCCTGAGCCTGGGTGGAACAGCCCAACACTCAGCGAGATGCAGCAGGAAAACACACACGGCAAAAGGGGGATCTTTGCAACCAGAAATGGTTGGATGAACACAAAAGAGGTATAAACAATTTCCCCAAGTGATGCAGCTTGTTAAGCCTGTTTGCATACCTTATTTGTAAATGTCAGTGAGAATCCAGATGAATAAAGCAGGAAAATTAGCATATTCCAGCTTTTCAGATTCAGAGAGGAAAATTATATTAAACAGCTCAAAAAGGAAGAGACAAATATATCTACATCTCTTATGGCAGGACTGTGCCACCTATGTCAACTCTTGGTATGGGAACACAGACTTCCCAGTGTCAACTGAATATGAAGTTGTTAACAGAATGGTCACACACATTTATTATGAGCACAACATATTATTTGCCTGTTGAAATTTACGATATAGGGAGAAGGACATTTGTAACTCTTGTGCAAGAAAACAGCCAGGGACATCAAATTTGGAGAGAAATAGTGAAAGGCCGCACACTGAGCACAAAACAAAGTATCTATAAGTTTGCTGGTATCTTAGGAGCTTTTCCTATTTTCAGGGCAGATTAACCTTGTCCTCTCACTTTACCATTCATTTCATACATTACCACTGTATATTCAACAAGGCCAGCTCTGGCACTCTGCAGAAGTATCTATGTGAAATGCAAATCTATGACCAAAAAAAGTGATCATTATTTTTTGTCCTGCTCACTTGGGAGTGAGCTGCTAAATACTTGGGAGTGCTGCTAAAACAGCAGTTTTAGCTAACTTTTAATATCACATACTTCCAATGCAAACAATACAACTGGATTAGGGAACAGCACATAAGTGGCCCACACGGGACTTCATTTTGGAGCACCAAAGCCCAGCCATAATGGGCCAAGCCCCATAGACAGACACAGGAACCCACAGCAGCAATGTCAGCTGTGCTCTTTTCTATTTTGTGTTGAACTGCAGGGTAAACACCAGATAAACACTCACCTCCTTACAAAAGAAATGCATTTTTTCAGACCTATATTTCTCATTTATTCAGTCTTCTCTCAGAAGCAGCTTATTAGTGCTCTGTCCCCCAGTGCGTGAAACCTGGCTTCTTCCCGCCTCATATTTTCTCTAGTTATGGGCTTTTTGGAACAATTGTATGGATTTCTTATTAGTGGTGCCAATGTTTCATTTAAAATATCACTAAAGACAATTCTATTCTAAATGTGTCAAAAATCAAGCTATACTTTCCATACTAATCCAGTAAGTGTATCTGAGGAGTAAATGATCACTCACTGGGCTTTCTGTGTAGGATACACTTCTGGCACCATTTCAGTGCTAACAAGGATTTTACTGATTTATACTGACATATATTCCATTACAGACTCTACAGAGGCATTCATAATATTTGAATTTTTTTGGTTTTTTTTTTCATCCTCACTTAGAGATGCATGAACAGAATTAAATTTTTTAGACAGTTCACTCTCGTAGGCAATATATGAATTTGCAGAACAATACATGTGTAGAAAGTATCTACCAATAAGCTTCATCCTACAAACGTTTGGTACTCTTTCAGCTGCTTTAACTTTTCATAGTTTCTCTCTGTTTTCAGTATTGATTTTAGGTATGGTGCACTGCACAGCTTAGGGATGAGTATTGAATGATATAGATCAAGAATTCATTGACTGTTAGTGCTGCTAAAAGGAAGGACATGATTTGGTTATTCTTTATTTTGTTGTGTGCTTCTGTACCTGCTGGTCAAACCTTTTTAACCCTTTCTTTGACAAGACTGGGGCAGCCATGTTTTACAACAGGCTGCATTATATTTGCTAAGATTCCTTCTTGCTTCTATGCCCATCCTGATACAGCTTCTTTTACAGAAGGAATTTTAAAAATCCTTTTTCAGAATTACCATAATAAATTCTAGTTATGTTGTTCAAAAATATTTATATAGTTTACTAGATAAATGCTTCAGAGGAAAATGTGAAAAAAAACCATTTTTTACTGGTGGCATCAATATCACCTTCCTACAGAGAAGGCTGTTACCAGACAGCTACAGAACTTCTGTGGGGCATGGAGGGTCCTAGAGAGTTGGCCTGAGACATAAATTTGGGCTTCTTGTCTTTCAAAAATTTTCTATTTTACCTTGGCCAAATGAGACAAACCCAGACCTCCTAAAGTTATCTAGAAGCTATAGACTAATCTACCTTAATAGAATCTGTATCCATTTTCTTCTCCTTTACTTCTTTTTTAAGAAGTAAATCCGTATCCCATACAAATGAAAAGGTAATACACATTTTAAAGACCATCAGTTCCTCTGTAACAAGTACCAGTGATTGATAGGAGGAAAAGTTACCCAGGTTTTTTGAAGTATCTCTTTTGAAGAATCCTTATTCTAACTTAAGGGCAAATTCACTTCTTGAATAAAGCAGTGCCAATGTCATTAACCTCGCTGAATTGCAAGTCCTGGCAAAAAAGAAAACCACCTTTCCTACTATTTCTTTGAATCTAATTATTCATGATTAAAGAAAGCCAAATTAGTAGGAAATGTGAATTCAGTTCCATAAAGCAATTTCAGAGATATGAGCACCTGCACCCTCACTGCAGAAAATTGTAAAAGAGAACCCTTTACTGCCTGCTCACAGTTCAGTACTATGCACAGGCTCAGGAAGAATAAATTTAATGTTAATTATATTTCTTTTAACCTTACCCCCCTTTAATATATCTGTTTCTAGGAACACCACATCCATAAATGGTGGAACCGTTCTTGGGTTAAGCAGCTTTATTTCAGATGTGAAAAGATTTAAGTCAGGTATTATATTTCCTAGCTATTAATTCTTTCCTTTTATTTTTTTCTGGGTATTTTTTGGAGTTTAAGACTTCTCTTAAGGAAAGTCCATTATCTAGGTAAGAACATCAGGCATACTCTTCCTTCTTCAATCCCATTCACCTCATTGTGCCACTTCCTGCAAATTGCAAAGAAATTGAGTAGTTCTAAACATGGCACTACCAAACTCACTCCCTGCATTTCAATGTCAACATATATTAAAATTTTCAGGGTTATTTTTCCTCCCCTTTTCTACTGTTTTACTTTCTTATTCCCCTCCATTTCTGAAAGAGGCCAGCCCTTTCTGTAGTTGTTTAGTTGTATATCTTATACACATAAACAAAAATTAGAGGTTAAAGACACAAACGTTTGAACCTTTCTGCATATGCAAGTAATCTTTCCTCCAAAAAGACCCTGCATTTCTCATACATTTTTAACTGGTTCTTTATTCGAAGCCATGCTTTACCTTGAAGGTTCATAAGTTTTATCTTGTAAAGAAATCTGTCATTGTTTCCACTGGGGTTTACAGTATTAGACTCCAAAAAGCTATTAGTCCTGCAGCTGGCACTGAAATTATTCACTTATGCAACTCTAAGGGCTCGTGCCAGGGTCACACTCTGCTACCAATAAATACCACTACTGGGAGGAATGCACAGAACTGAAAACAGGAAGGAATGAAATACCAGCTTCCAGCCAGAAAAGGGGGGGGGTGGACTTAATGGAGCTTCAAAAACAAAAATCTACTTGTAGATTTGATCTACTTGTGATGAGTCTCAACACATCTGCAGGAAGGTCTGGGCAGGACAGGAGAAAGATGAAGAGCTGGTTTTGTGCATTCTTTTCTTCACTTTTTCTATAAAATTAGCAGCACAAAGAAATGAACCCCAGTAAAGTTACAACACTCTACCTAATGCAGTCTTCAACATTGCAGGAACCAGGATCCAGAGAGGCAGACGTGACCCTCATGCACAACCAACAACAGGACTGAAGCTCTGCTACAGTAAAGATACTGAAGCATGGAAAAGCCCAGGGGATGATGAGACAAAGGGAATCACTGGTTTGGATTTTCGTTTATTTGAATTACAGATGCCTAAGGGGGAGAAAGAAGCAAGCCAACAAGTCTGCTTTGCACTTTATGAACGTCTTCAGTAGAATTACTGTTTCCTTTTCCCTTCTCTCCTTTTTTTAATCCAAGCAGTATTTAGGAAAAATCTTTTGAAATGGGCAGAATTTCCTTCTCCTGCTGCTGAAACAGCTACAAGCTAACACCAGCCTTAGCTTTTAATTTTGACAAACAATGTAGGAAAATCATGATTTTCACGTCTGTCTTGCTGCATTAAAAAACTCACATATCATTATGATTGCATGTTTGGAGAAGTTCTCGTATTATAAACATTTCCTAGATTAGCATAAGCAGTCATTAGAGGAAACAGTAAAAGTGCTCAGCAGAGCAGGAGGAAAGTGAACCTGAAAAGAACAACAGAGGTAATATGGATAGGCAAAACCATAAAGCTCAGTGAAAAGACTTGGGCAAACTGCAAGCAAAATGAGAGCTGAGCTAAAGAGCCACTATGTAAGAATACTGCCCTGTTTAAACAGAGTACTGAGATATCCTTCCAGACTCTCTTGGGTCCCCTGGAGACAAAGTTTTGTCAGGGGCAGAACTCAAGTATTCACTTTCCCCAAGAACCAAGCAGGCAATAGAAAAGCACACAGATTTCACAGGATGCTGGAGAGAAGTAAATTCTTCCCTCTCAACTGAGGTGCTGAGGCCAACATGAGGACACATTGTTCCCAAACATCTGAACTACCTCAGGACCTCCCCCAGAACTCAGTGAACTTGTGAGTGGAACGGTGTCTTTTCTTTCAGAGAATGTGACAGAGCATCCACGAAAAAGCTTTAGGAACAATATCTCCCTCCTGAATGGCTTTTAATGTAAGAGACAATCGTTGCCTGAAGTACAACCAGGCAGACGTGGCCTTATTCTGAGGTTTATACCTGCAGCTACAAAAATATGAGCCAAAGAATCTTAAGGACTGAGCCCCTTCTTTATACCCAGATTGTTTTATATTCCAGACAGTTCCCACTGTACTCTGATCACATCGTTAATCATAAGGGCCCCATAGCCAACAAAATATCCTCTTCTTCGGGAGGAACAAAACAATACTGAAAGGTCAATAGAAGTTGCAGCATGAATCATAACAGCAGGCAATTACATCTGCAGTACCAACAAGGCACTCAGGAAACGGCCTCAGAAATCACTTGATCAATGACTGGAGCAGAAGGATAGAGGAGCTCATCAGTGACAGCAGAGGTGACTGACAGCTCTGGCAAATGCCTTGGCTACAGGTGCTTGAAGTTCATCACTATTAATGGCAGGTTCCCACCCCGAGGCCTCAGTGACAGAACCCCAGTGGAGCGAACGCTTAGCGACAAAGAGCTTTCTGTCAGAGCTCTGCTAGAACATCCACGCCTGGGGGGAGGGTTCGATGGTGCTTTATATGGCGAGGATTTGGACTGGTAACTTTAACTGCACTCATTTGCTAAGTTTTTGTTAAAAAAACTTTTCCTAAAGCCTACTCCCTCTGAGTCAACTTCAAGAAGTTATCCTACGATATCACACAACTGCAGGTAACCATTTAAACAGCTGAGTGGGACCGGAGTCATCAAGAGGAACATGAGAGATTTTGCAATTTTTATTGGAGCATGGAAGTAACTAGAATTACTCATACCACAAAAAATATTAATAAAAAGTACTTTTGGAAGTCGCAGGTCAGAAAATATAAAATTTTTTTATAAACCATGAAAATATATACTGCTATATCACAATTAATGACACTCATAATTACATTTAATACAACCGAGAATAAAGTTTTTCTAAAACCCACCTGCTGTTGATTTAAATGGTGCCTTTAACACACTGCAATAAATCTGCAGTTTGCCTAATGTTAATCAAAAATAATCAAGAGATGAATGGTCCAATGCAGCAATCATGGTACATAATTGCAGTAAAATATTAAACAGCCACAGCTTGAATAATATTTATAGTTTGATGACAATGTCAACTGTCAACAATCAAACAGTCACATACTTTTTCTCCTGAATAAAACCTTGACTGGAAATTTAGGGAAATGAATAATATTTAAAACCTCATGCAGGTGACATTCACGAGATTTTTCTCATTGTTCAGCAGTAACTTTTTTTTTTTCATTCTATTCAACCAAATTGCAATGTTGCCAGGACATTTATGTTGTAACATTTACCTTCATGTATGCTTGTCAAGAACATTACTTCTCCACAAAATAGAACATTGTAAATTGGATAGATTATTTCTTGAGGGCAAGGAAAATAATGTTGTTTACTGCTATTTTTCTAGGTTTGTACATATAATAAGACTCTGAAATTAGCTCCTTGGGATGGTTAATGAAGTAAAGTAAGCCCACTCATTGTAGAGCAGAAGCAATAACTTGTTTTAATTCCATGTTAATATAATTTTGCCTGGATTTTTTCAAAATAGGCTAATTCCACTCCATTCTGGGGCAAATTATGCACTCTATGCACATACCGAGCATGCCTTGATAACCACAGATTCCATTACATGTTTAATAATTGACTATTCAATAGAGCAGGGATGCATTTTTGTCTGGAACTAATTCACCTTTGTCTGTGTATCAAGAAGAAAGTACAGTGAATTACAGATACAGTCTTGAAATTTAAGGGCCATATGCTTTATTCATCTCAGGTTTTTTAAACTACATATTCATGACAAGCACTGCTTGGAAATTAATATTCTAACTTGGATATGCTAGTATATATACAATATGATTTATTAGGGCAATGATTCATTGAAAAGCACCTTGAACCTATCAGGAAAACAGCACCTTCTGTAACAGGTTTGACCTCAAAAATAAATCACTCATTGCTGTATTTGCAGAGATGTGTGGCACTAACAAAGACTGTGGTTACAGTATTTAAAACACCAACTTAAAAAAAAAAAAATACATAGAAACTCTCGCTGTTAATCAGGCACACAAATATCTCTGTGGCAGAACACTAAGCACAAGAAGGTTCCCACTGCTCAAGCAAACCTGTCACCCCACCATTGCCAACTTAGGAAGAAAAAATCTTCTTAATAAAGGGCTTCTTTTCAAATATAGGATGTTCCATCTCACCAAAAATAAGCATTGCAATCATCTCTGTTCTCACCAAACCATCCTAACCAAGATCAATCAGCCATGGTGGTTTCAAGCACAAACATACTGATTTAGGTCACACAACCCCACTGAATTCAGCCAAAAATGAAAAATAAGACAGAAAACAATCTCTAAAATTTTCAACAAATGACATTTAATCTCAAGGAGAAACAGCAGCAGTTTTTCTCCATCGGGAAAAATTATCCCTGAGCTGTAGAGTAACCAAGCTATTTTTCCACCTTTGGAAGCTGTATGTCTAAAGCTGAAGCCACTGTACATTATGTGACCCAAGCCAGCATCTTCTAGAGCAATAAATTCACACACAAATTATTTATGTCACTTTGTCAAATCTGCACTATTGGCCCAATAATGCCTTTGGATTTCCTTCAACTAAAACCAATGCCTAATCCTTCACAAGTAAAGCAGCAATGCCCTGAAGGCACCTGCTACTTTCATATTGATTTATAAAATCACAAACGTAGATTTGCCACCAACCAAATCTGGTGAAGGTTTGCTTCTATCTCATAATCTTACGTTTTACATTACCTTATAACATATATAGGCTGAGAGAAATCTTGCTATAATATATGGTAAACAATTGATAATTTTCAACTTAACATTTTAAGATATTTCACATACAGACTGGGGTATTACCTCACCATTCTTATTATTAGGAAGTGCTTATTCTCAGATAACTGCATGGTATACAACCATTTCAAACATCTCTTTGCAATCTTACCTTAATTTTTGCTGTCTTCTCAGCCATTCCTCCAATATTTGATTTTAACTTCTAAACGTGTTCACTTCAAACCATAACAGACCTTCCCCCCCTTACTTTGCAGTTGCTTGTTTTCCCTCAGAAGGTTTAAGAAACCCTTTCAACTACAAAGTACCCCAAACATTTTTACAAGATGATGAAAAGCAGCAGAACCATTTTTATCCCCCAATACTTAGGCATGTTTTGAGAGGCAGTCGATTAAATTAGGTAACAGTTCTGCCAAAGCAATGATAGAAATCTCTACGCAGATCACTCTCCAGAGATCCCAGACGAGTGCACTGTTTCCTAAGCCCCATTCAGAGCAGCTCACTATCACAGCAGTAACTCCCACAAACTCAAGGTATCCCCGACCTAATACATTTGTTAAATTGTATTTGAGAGATAGATATAGACACCCCCTGTGTTGGATAAACGACCCTTCACTACTATCAGACCAAAAAAAGAGAGCTCCTGTGCTCTGCTAAATAAGTGCTTTTTGTCACCCACCTGTGGTTGCTGATGAGCCACTTAATTCCTTCACAAAGCATTTCAAGTCATGTCAGCTGCAAGCCATTGGCTCAGCTACAGCAGTGGGGCCACTGCAAGTACCCCATTGTCCTTTAGGTCTGGAACCTGTGTACAGGAAAAACAATAAGATAAAACACTGAAAATACCTGAATGAGGGGTTTTAGGAATCTACATTCACTGATTTCTAACACATGTGAGACATCTAAATTTCCCTGAGGACTGGGGGTTTGACTACACAGCTATCCAAGTGTTAAACAGCTTCATTTGTGATTGGAGGCTTGTCTGTGCTTTTACTTTATCTTTTCCTGGTGGTGCCCTCAACAGGTAAAGTCAATTTAGCGATTTTCTGAAGCAAACAATAACTTACAAGATGTGAACTCAATTCACGGTCCAGTTGAAGTGTTGGGAATCTCCCCAGTGATCTCTCCACATGGTTAATGTGGTTCTGCTGTACTTAGGAATATTTCCACTCCTTCACACCCTTTGCTGAGAATACCTTTGATAAGTACCATTGATTCACAGTGATTTATTTTACTTCATGTTTATTTAACGAGATGTGCACTTTACCTACTTGTACGGTGTTACAGCCTTAATATGCTGCACCTTCACACCTACGCTTCTGTTTTTGTTGGGATGTGATTACAGACACATGGGCAACAAAGTGAACATTGAAGATCTTAATTACATAGCCTGTTTTTCCTTGCTTTTTTTCTTCAGGACAACTAATAATCATTTATAACACAGACAGCTGGGTTTTTTCCTGTTTCCAAATAACTGTTATGTTGTCGCTGCATTTAGTAAAACACATTTAGTGAAAATGCTTTCAATTGAAGAGTTCAGGAGATAATGCTGGTTCTGCATTAGCTGGAAAATTACTGACATTTCCCTGCATGAGGGATGCTGTTTTCTAAGTGGATACTTCACCTTTTAAAGGGCTTATTACAAGGTTGGCTATATGCTGTACCATTACACACAGATTCTGTCTTTCATCAACAACAATGGCAAGCACCAACACTGCTCTAAAGCTCTAGGGGCTTTTCAGCTGCTGGTGGCCCCTAAGTAGTGAAAATAAACCAGCAGTTTCTCATTCCTGACTGATTTTGTGTTTTCCATAGCCGGCTCTCTTGCTTCTCTCTATGCAGTCTAAATAAGTCAAATGCCCCACCCAGGACTAAAATGAAAATGCACTCAAAAATATGTGGGAAAGGGAGATTTTAATGAAAACATTCATATCTTTAATGAAAAATAGTCCAAGCCCTACTTATCATTTCTGTCTAAATATGTATATATTGTCAACAGTTAGCACATCACAGCTACACTATTTTGCAATAATAACCAACAATGACAGTTACACAAGATTTTACGGCTCTCTTGAAGGAAAAAATCTTGACACAGCAGTAAGGAAAAGAAAAAAACAACAAAAATCCTTAGGTCTGCTTTTCACAGAGCTTCATATAAAATATTCTCTTCTGCAAGGGTTTATTTCACCAGTGATCTCTGCAGGAAGAACAGAGCTCCAGATAAAGTTAGGAACTGCTGTTGGATTCTGAATTGCCTGTGTATGGACAAACCAATTAGTGACTAGCAATAAGTCATCAGGTGCAATTGAAAGGAATATGCAATCTGGCTTTCCCTTTCTCAAGAGGCACTTATCTTCTCATCTATTGCTGCTATAACTTGAAACTCCTCTGCACTTGCCATCTGGCATGCAAGTGTGGATCTGGCCTAAATGAGGAACAATAAAGATGGATGAAAGCCTTGATGCTTTGCACTGCACAATACTGCTTTGTAAAAGATCCTTTATATTAAATGATACTGAAATCAAGATTTTTTTTAAGCATTAAGTTTATGCCTCATTGTATCATTTCAAGGTTTATCTAAAACAGATTAAATAATCTTCTAGCCAGTCATTAAGAAGTAGACTGGTGAGGGATGAGAGAGAGAAATCCTCTAGCTGACAAAGATAACAGAAGCCACAGTTAAAAAGTGGGTAAAATGTTATATTTACAGAACATTTAATTTTTTTTCTCCAAAGTATAATATTGCATGTCCTTAAAAAGTGTACAAATATGAACAATTTTTTTTTAATTAAAACCATGTTGTGCCTCAATAGTCCTTGAGGAGGATAGCAGCATCAGGTACCCAGGAAAGGCAGGCATCTGACTGGCATTGAGGGACTCCAGCTGACCTCTTTCCACAGCCCGGTGAAATAAATTGTACGGCTTGCTAAGAGCCTGAGAACCAGCACCATGCATGCACAGAGGGAATTCTCTTGTGGGAACAGTGATACTGCAATGCCTTCCCAAAACACAAACCCCACACTCTACTGACCGCTTTGTTTGTCCACAAAAATCCCAGTGTACTCCCTGAAAGATCAGTAAAAAGAAGGGAAAAACTCCCTCAATTTCCTCCTGACAACTCTAGGAGAGAAGAAAAGGAGGTTACATGGGGAAAAAGCCCTGTAAGTACGGTTTGCTCTCAGAAAATAGCAACAAACTTGAGTATTTCAGCAAACCTGTGTGGCTGTGGCAGCAGAATCAAAGCCTGGAGCACCTCCGTTACTCAGAGTGGGGAAATGATGTGCCTTTACAGCAATTCCTCTCAGAAAAGCAATAATGAAATCCACATATTATACCCATTTTTTTTTCTATGTTACACAATTCAGTGTTATGGAGAGGCTATTCTAAAAATTACAGAGCTCCCAAAAAATGACAGCTCTGTTCCACAATAAACCTTCGAGGTTTGAAATTAGTCTTTGTTCTGCATTGAAAGAACACAAAATCCTCTCCATATCTTTTTAGAAAGCAATTGTGTCAGATATCCAATTTTATGAAAACCCATATGCTTTCCAGTACTAACCTCATTTTCTTTTCTCTCTGCCCTATCTGTGCAAGAGATCAGTGAGCACTATGCAGTCAGAACACTATCAGAACAAATATGCCACCATGACACATTTCAATTTTGACTAGTGCTATATTTTAACTAAAAGCAATTTAATTAAAATAATCCCCATCATTACAGGACTGTTCCCAGCACTTTAAACACAGTCCTAATGCTCAAAGCTTTGTTGTTGCTACAATTCATGCCAGTGTAAGTTAGAATGGTCTGTTTGGGCTAAGGAGGCAAAGAAGCAAGTTACTGTCATCTCTCAGCAGAGAAGGGAGTGTTTGTCTTCAATCCTTCCCTCACTCTGCTCAGCACATGGACACATGGAGATCCAGCAAGTGCCAGGGCTGGGTGGTGTCATAGAGAAAAATTTTAACTCTGCTGGGTTACCCATGTTCCACATTTGGGATGTTACAGCATCTTTGCTGTACAGAAATATATTAAAATACCAGTACTTTTTTGTCTTGGTCCTTTCTGAATTAGAACAGAGACATACTAGGAAAACAAGAATGGTTTCCTTTTAATAATGGTATTACTCCCACTTTCAGCTCAGCAGAACTATTAAATCTCAAACTTCCAATGATATAGAGGCTTTAGTACAGGAAAGCTGATATTTGACAAAAATGGTGCTGTGGTTTCCAGTACAATTATTAAAAATACCTGCAGGTAAAATTCTGTAGATGAGAGAAGAACACAGCACCACGCTAACCTGCACCAACAGAGATCCCAAACAATTTATGAATGAAAAGCAAGGTGCCAAATACTTTCATAAAATCCACTTGAAAAAAACATTGTCAAATTTCTTATATTAAAAAATTGACTTTTGAATGATCTTACAAAATTTCTCTTGGACTGGTTATATGTTGTTGTTGCTGTTGCCTCCAGATACAACCCTGCAAAATACTTTTTAATTGTGATTAAAATACCAAACAATCGTAATGTTAAGATTTTATCAACCAATAAATAATACCACTCACTGTGCTGGAAAGATAATACGGAATGTCATCTGAAACATGAGGCAAACAAAACAAGCTATTTTAATGTCACTAAAATTCAAAATACAAGCAAGTAAAGGCAATGACAAAAGTAATTGATACCTATTGACATAATTTTACAAACAGTGGAGGAGTAAGGAGACGGAGGAAAAAAAAAACCCCAAGCAATTTAAAATGCATGTCTGACAGACTCTGAAAACAGAAAGAAATTAACCAAACATTTCATTCTGTTCACCTGTGACAAAAAAAAAAAAAAAAAAGACGGTTTTGATCACCATGGAGCCTAAAATAAGTGAAAAGTTTTGTTTATCTCCCTCTCACTGTTTGTATTTTATCTTCTAGATAAGTCTTCCTTGCAGCCAAGTTAGAAAGTTTTATGATTGTTTTTGAGCCCTTTAAAGTTCTTTTGGGTTTTTTTCTTAGCTTTCAGACAAAGCTTTGTATTCTGCCCTGTCTGTACCTCAGCTCATTTATCTTCTGCAGCTTCAGAGGATCAGCACACTGGAGCCTGCTTTGCTTTGTTTCTGTACTGCAGTTTAGCCTTTTGATTTCCACTGCTTGCCTCAGTAATAATGGATTTGCTAATGTTTGCCTTTAATTCTAATAGCAATCAAGCAACTGAATGATTTTCATTTGCAGGACATTAACATTTTCTTGTCCGCCCATATTTGTGATGTTTGATGTAATGTTCAAACTAACTGTAACTGCAGCACTCAAGTAATTTAAGGATAAAAGCTTGTGTATTTACTTCATAGATGAAGCTGAGTGAATGATCACCAAGACTTCAAGCTAATTCTTTCCAATTCCGTTATGGAGGGGAAAGGTTAATGAACACTTCTCTCATGTTTCTCTTTTCCATCTTGTCCCAGTAGAATTTTCTTCACATCTGACTTACACATCAGTACAGACCAGATGCCAAGAACTAAGAGATTATGCTGACATGCCGTGCTGCTGTTTTGGCAGATTTTACAATTACAAGGCCTAATTCTACAGCCTCAGTGTGCATAACTTATGTAAGACCCTGGGAGTCTCAAGAACTGCCTCGAATGCCAGATTTTCTTACAACAACCAATGCACATCTGGAACAACCTTGGCTTGGAATTTCATACTCAGTGTTTCACACCTTGACATGGGCATTCTGATTTATGTTTTACTTATTACTAAAATAAGAGTAAAAGAATAACATGTTGCTCCAAATTCCCACTGAAACTAGGCCAGAAAGCCATGAAAATAATACTGTGATAAAGAGTAGAAGCCAGTCCAGTGATTACCATTATCTTTAGCTAATTGTTAGAATGTTACATGATTCTGTAGTGGTAACTTTGTCTTCATTTAGCTGCTGGAAGACAGGTTTTAATTAGATCATCTTTCGTAATCATCGTGGAACTTTCTGTGGTCATTTGTTCTTCCCTTGTGGACTGGCATCTCAGTGCTTCAGCTCCTGTACATTTGCTTGTCTGACACTCATCTCTTCCTTTATCATTCTTTTTACATCACTGCACTTCAGGCACGATTTGCAATTTCACCCACTTCAAGAGGGCTCAATGAAGAACACAGCTTAGGATCACACCCAGTGCTCTGTTTGTTACCATCAGCAAACTATTCGCAGTTCTAAAAGCATTTTATTTATTATACAGTTTCTTAGAAACTAATGTAAAGCAGAAACCTTATGTTTTAAGGCAGCAGGCAAGAGAGGCTTATTACTGTGATTCAATTAGCAACAAAACTGGTGAAGGACAGAACCTCAGCCAGCACAGAACAGTTCCCACCGAGATCAGTGGAGCCACGTTAATTTGTGTCAACTCAGCAGTTCATCCTTAGTTTTCAAGTTTGATGGACAAGATTTAATCTTTGGATTGGTTGTCTTTTTTATAAATGAAAGACAATGTCTCCTTTTATACGGAATCTTATATATTCACAAAACACGTAACAGTAATTCAGACTCTAGAAAGAAGAGGTTTTAATCCTAGCTACTATTTTTCAGAATAAGCTTTATATGTTTAGTAAGCCTGGTCAGTCAAAATAAATGGTCCACTGTGCACTAAGATATCAGCTTCACAAAAGTTTTTTAAAATGGACTTTTGTCTCTCAAAGAAGTTGGGGAATTATTGTTTCTCTAAAGTTGTAGATCCTTTTCTAAGAAAGATCATACACAATAGTTAATTTCTATACATACACAATAGTTAATTTCAAATAACTAAACATGCGCAATAGTTAATTTCTATACATACACAATAGTTAATTTCAAATAACTATACATACACAATAGTTAATTTCAAAACTGCCAATCCGGTTTTCCATCATTAGATAATCCCACATCTTTTAAAAGTTGAGCACCTACAGTCTGGACTGCTATATATAAGAAATTGCTTGTGTAGTCTTCATCCAACATTTTTCCTGTTTTAAACAATGAAAAAAGTCACTTTACCACCAACAATAGTATTTCCCTAATATCTCAAATTGCAAGTTGTAGTCTATGAAAAATAAAACTTCATGTGAACAGAGCAGGACCAAAGACAAGCATGGAAATGTCATGGAGGAATACACAGCCACACACAGGGAAACAATCTCAGCACCACTGCTGGGATTGCCCACGCTGCCACTTTTATATCCCTGAAGTTAAACCCCAAAAGCACATACTCTGCTCCCGGTCTGAAGCCAATGACCCATGGCCAAAACCATCCCCCGGCACCCTTCAGCAAAGCCAACAAAAGGTCTGAAGTACATCTCATGACCCCTATGCAGGAGCAAAGCTTTACTGTTTGCATGTGCATTTCACACAGTAAAGCTTAAAAATGCAATTCACAATCCTGTTTATTTTTTACCATGTTAGACAAGAGGAACAATGTTTCCCTTCAACATTACGAAAAATAGGATGTTTGTGGTAGATTCTAAACCTAACTGGTGACATTCTGACATCTCAAGAAACCGGATTTTATATGCCTAAG
Organism: Ptilonorhynchus violaceus; assembly: GCA_013397565.1. Classification (NCBI taxonomy): domain Eukaryota; kingdom Metazoa; phylum Chordata; class Aves; order Passeriformes; family Ptilonorhynchidae; genus Ptilonorhynchus; species Ptilonorhynchus violaceus. The sequence goes on along the minus strand of VZRJ01009816.1, from coordinate 2,841,041 downwards.
AATTAAAGAAGCAAATTATTTAAAACTCTCTGGACTTCACCTTTTGCAAAATCTATTTAGCACACGTTTTATAACACTTGTGTGGTCTGCAAAACATTCCACAGCCGACAGAGAAGGAGGTGACTCTCTGAGGCCATTCAACACAGAGAAAGCTGAGCTTCATTACTCCAGGCTTCGCAAATCGACCATCAGCACGCTGAAAGCACAACCCCGGAGCCGCAGGGCCCATCCTTAAAAGCAGCAGGAAGCTGAAAGTTTGGGACGTCCCC
>VZRJ01009816.1:2763370-2840732 GCA_013397565.1 Ptilonorhynchus violaceus | reverse complement strand
TGCGCGCGGCGCTGCGCGGAACAGTGCGGGAAGGGGAAGGCCTCCAAGTGCCCTCCCGGGCTGGGGCTGGCGGGCTCTCCACGTCACATGCTCGATAAACGTAGATCCGGCACCATATGTATAGAGATATAGCTGAAAACTAAAGCTGTTTTTTCCCTTCTCCCCGTCCTTTTCCTGAACACCTACCCAAGTGCCAGTGAGAGTTAAGGAGGACAGCAGCATATATGGTTACTTTTTTTCTTTAATCCGTCTTTCACCGTAATTTACTCATCTTTGTCCTCGACTTTAAAAGGGTGTTTCCCTCCTTGTGCAACAGCTGCTGTTTGATTTTACAAACAATCCATGATGTTTATTTTCTTTTAGCTTTGCAGCAATACAATCCACGTGAGAAGTTCATTTTTCAGGCGCGATTTGCTACTGAATCTAGTTCCATTGTGTGATTCTACCAGTAAATTGCCTTCGTGCCTTTAACTTCAGAAATGCAAATTTCAGAATTTAGTGTAGCTCTGATAACCTAATTAGTGTTCGGATGATCTAAAAGACCTTTGAGAAGTCCAGAGGAGGGCACTGAGGATGCAATAGGTGACAGTCCTGTCAAAGGGGAATTTGAGCTTCTGCCTTCTAAAATAATTTAATGAGACAAATAGGATTTCATAGCAGTGATGATTTCTAAGGACTTGATTCATGCAGTGTTTCAGTTGCTACTGCTGCACCTGGAGCAGATGCAATAGGCCGGGTGAAGCTGTTAAACCCTCCCCCGCCTGCCCTGGCCAGCAGGTGCCCCGAAGGAGAACTGCCTCAGTCTCACGAGCCAACTCCACATGTGTATTTTTCCCCCTATATTGTTGATTTAGTACAACTACCACTCAAAAAATTGTGTGAATGTCCCTCCACTCACCAAACATTGTGCATTTTTCTGAACTAGAAGAAAGTAAGAAATTAGCTATATAGGCTCACAAAGTGTAAAGGAAAACGTCAAAAACAGAAATGCCATCCAGCCCAGCGATCTGTCACAGGCAATGGAGAGGGGAGATGTGATTTAGGGACACTAACCTGTCCCTTAGCTTCCCCTGGTGTTCCTGCCACCAGCCACGACTGCTTCCTTAGGGACACCAGATGTGTTTGAATCCTCTCAGGTGCACTTTTGCCTGTTGTAAAATTTGTTGTTGCTTGCACTGGCTGCCCTCCAGATCTAGTATTGCAGTGAGAAGTTTTGCATTCAATTTAACCAGTGCCTTCATCATTCTGTAAAATTCAGCTGTAGCCTCCCGCAAGCTCCTCTCCAAACCAAACAGTCCCAGGCTTTTTTTTTTTTTTTTGCCTCTCCTGATCGTGGTAGCCCCATTCACTTGGTTGTTGGAGCTGCCCTTCTTGAGCCGAGACCAGAAATGCTCATAGCAGTCACAATCTGGTCCCGTGCGGGTTTTCTGTAGTGCTAAAACAATACCCTGTGTGATGCTCTCAGCTCTATTCCTCATGAGGCCCAGCATTTTGTTGGCATTTTTGTCTGCCACCAAAAAAAAAGAGGAGGTGCAAAGTTTTGTAGCTGGTATGACTGCATGGCTATTAATGTATATTTTAATTATCATAACGATTATAAACATTTAGGTGATCGTTGCAATGTGACTGCAGTTGTAATTAGGTGCAAAATTTCATTGTAGTTGTTTCAGAATCTCACTTCTTTTTCTTTGAATAGGTAAAAAACTCTGCATGGGTGAGACATTCTTAGAGAGAAAAAAAACATTTTAGACAAGAGGCAGGGCATATACATGCTTGTATAAATTCTGAATTGTTTGATTATGCAAGATGAAGCAAGTACAGTTCTAAAGTGATCATTTAATTAAAATATAAAGATAAGCGATGTGAACTCTTAAGCCTAGGAGCCGTTTACTTAAATTGCTTCATTGCTATGCAAAATTGTCAGTCTTATTAGGAAGATTCATATTAGTGCAAGAAATGCATATAATGCTTTGCATTCTGATGGCTTAAAAATTTAACTGCAAATAACCTTCTGACTGCCAAGTATGCTACACTTAGGGGCACCTGGATGCTACTGGGTGGGTGCAGAAGGGAATGCTGTTTCAAAGAGCAGCTTTATATATTCACTATTGACTTCAACACTTGAGTTGGGATTGTTGCCTCTGGCAGTAACTAACACACTAAGTTTCAGGGGAAAATGAGACCTATCGTGCACTTAACAAACTGAGCAGTTTCATATATTGCCAAATTCCTTCTTGCTTCCTGGAGGTGGTCAGGTAAACTCTGAACCATTGAAAGATACCTTTCTTACTCATGATTTTAATTTTTTTTTAGTTTTTTACTTTGCTAGAAGACCTGTTTTATGTAATTGTAGAGCCAGAGAGATGTTCATGGTGGCAAATAGTGCTCCCTTTTTTGAAACTGAAAAGTAAGCAGTGGGATTATGGATGCTGATGTTTTAACTTTGCTCTTGCTGTGTGTTCTGGAAATCCTGCATTATGCCCTGGTTGCTACATATTATTATTTTGCATCTGAGTGTTCTGCAGTAGTACTTCTAGGGGATTCATTAGTTTTCTACCTTTTAAAGCCAGCTTTATGAGAGCAGATTTTAGTGATTGAAGATGCTTTCTTTACCACTTAGATACGTTCCATTTGTGTGCGAGCTCTGTTTCTGAGATTCGCCTTAGGATATGTTAAGTGTGTTTTGCTAGTTGTAAGAAAATTACAAAGATGTTGATTGACAAAAAATCTCTCTGAATGGCTTCTCAAAAGGAACTCTTGAAGTTTTAACAAGAGTTTGTTTTGACATACAAGTTGGTGATTTCACTAAATCAGCAGTTTGTTTTCTTAAAAATAGGCACTCTGGGTTGCAGTTCTGCAGGAATCCTCTTTTTCTGTAAATCGGTCTGTTGTTCATTGTGGATGACTGACTCGCACATGCAAACAGAAGGGTGACTACTGGCTTTACTTAGAATACTTTAGACAATTGTGGAAGAAGAAAAACCCTATTTATTAGTGTGATTTGGGCACAAGGAATAGGAAGGGAGTTGAGTGTTAGATGGTGAGTGATCACCTAGGGATTATTGGATAAGTAATTATAAAGATCATACTGCAGTAAATACAAGATACCAGGAGCTGATTGTGTTCTCTTGACCTTGTGGGAATGCTGCACAACTCTGCAGGGAGTGCTGTTGTGTAATGCACAGTGGGATCCTGCATTACCCAGCAAACACTGGATATGTGGCGTTGGGCAAGCTGGTCTTTTTTTCCTTATTTTCTGCATGGTTCTGGGTTGGTGGAGTATCATTGGCTTTGTAACCAGATGAAACTGCTACAGAGCTCAGCGTCTAAGGACTGTCAAATCTTTTATGGGCAGTTAGAATGTAATTAATGCCTTTTTTACAAAATGGGGATTATTTCCCCGAAGAATAGAGAAAAAGAACATTAAGAGTGTTATGCTGTGGTTTGTCTTTACTGTTTAAAACCAGCAATCTGACAACCTTGAAGTATTTAGTAAATGCACAAACTTGCATGTTAAAAATAGGGCATTTAACTGTTGATGTGCATGACTGGTGGTTTCTGAATTCCGTGCTGCCCAGTTATTGCATTCCTTATTGCTGTTCAGGCAATAGCCAGCCTGTAAAGCATGATTGTTTTGCAGGATGATTAAGAACATTAATAAAGTTTAATATTCTCAATATTAAGAATACTAAGAAAAATATATAGCGCATTGTCAGGGGAATGGCTGTGGATGTCTTACTGGCTGGACTCTGGGACTAGCCACTCTTGTGCCCCACTGTGTTTGCAAACTTGCAACAACTCACAGGCTTAAAAAAGTGTGTTGTTGGCTTGGATTCGTGGGCATTGGTTTGTGTGTGGTGAGAATACAATCTTTTTAAGCTTGTGCTAAGCAATATTTCTGCTCAAATTTTTTGCAGTTGATAATCATTGAAGGCAGTGCAGTGAGCTTGGAGGTGATTATATCTTGGGGTTTCTTTGAAGGTGCTGAGGACTTGCATTGTCTGACTAAAAGTCTGCTGTAGGGATTGGAAGGGGGTACTAGATTATACATTATTCATTTTTCCTCACCCAGATACATATGTTCATTATTAAAGTGAAAGTGGGGATGTACTTATAAATATCAGAGTTGTGGAAGATTGGTTTTGGTAACAGTGCATGCTGGGAACTTACTGACTGGAGTAACTTCTGTTATGGCAGCAGCTCTTATTATGAACAGTATGAGAAAATCTGATATCAGTCATATTTGTAAGGCATATTTGTGTACTGTGGTTTGCTATGATTAGGGTCACCTACTAAAATTTACTTTTTATTTTCTGACTTTGGAAATATGTCTCACAACTGTAATATTGTTAATGTCACTGGGAGTAACTCAGCTGGTCTCAGTGCATCCGCATGAATTTATATGAGGTAATGATGTGGCCCAGTAAAAGAATGGAAATGGGCAGCTTTGAACTTGTTTAAATCTAAATTTCATCTAAATGAATCTAGATTCACCCTCCCAAGAGGAGATAACACTTTAATCCTGTGCTAGGATTTGGTTTATTTCTGCTTTTTGCAGAAATTTTACCTCAAGGGTGAGTGCTCATAGCGTGCACATATCAGTGTCTTGTTCTTCAGTTTACTAATTTAACAGCTCATGAATCAGACTGTGCTGCTCAGCACGCCATTGTGCTGCTGATAATTAATCAGATATGGCTCTAATTACTGACTTTCAGCAAAGCTTAACTGTGGTCATCTGTAACGTCATCTGTTATTGACATATTGCAGGAATATAGGCAACAGGAAAAGAACTTGTGGGAATTTTTTAATGAAAATTATAATGATTTATCCATCATTAAACCTTTTTTATAAAGCTTAAGTGTGGCTTCCTCATGTGAAATAACTGCCCTTTTCTGTATTGCCACATGATGGACCGTGTTGTTGGAAGCTGCCCAAGCTGCAGACACTCAGGAGTGAGGTCACTGGCATTTCTAGGAAGACACTGCTTGGCCAGGGCTGCTGGTACACCTGCCCAGAGCAGGGCACACAGCCTCTGTATTTAAAGTTTTCTACAGTGTTTGGTTTCTCAAGAGAGCTTAGCTGAAAAACCAGTTAACTCTCTTTTTTTTTCTATTATTCTGAGTGGTGGTGTAATTATTTTAAACCTTTAGGTAGTTAATAGTAGCCAAGATGGTGGCTGAATCAGAAAATTTTGTTTGAAATATTAAAAATTGTACAAGACCTGTTGGATAGGTTTAGGGTACAATATATTAGGAATAGTAGAAATAAGAAGACAGCTTCTTTTTTCTTTTTTACACATATAGGTATTTTTTATATGTGATGTTTGGGGGGATTTATATATAACATCTTGTAAACGTGTTTACTTACTGTTAGTATAATCTTGGTTTGTTGTTGTGGGGTGTTGGTTTTTTTTGTTGTTGTTGTTGGTTTTGGTTTGATTTTTGATTTTCCATTATCAGTACTGTCTGGTTATGATTAAATATTACAGATTGAAGTTTCTCCCTAGAGTTTCCAGGGTATAAATGAGTAAGAGCTGCAATCAAACCATCCACCACCTTTGTTTCAGGTGAGAAATAGAGTAGTCTATAGAATTAAAAGAAAAGCAAAATAAATCATTCTGTTAAGATGGTAAATAAAAGAACAGCTGTGGAAATATAAACTTCATCAGAAGAGAGCACAGGAGAGCCATGAACCAGCGGATGAAGAGCTCCCATTCAGATGCTAATGTTTTGCTCAGTTTCAAGGCAAAAAGGCCTCTTCCTATGCAATAAAGATACATTTACACAATTGCTGATATTGAGCAAAAGAACATTTTGAGTTTAGCTTTTAATGAAGAACCTGCACATTTTGCATGCAGTTTTCACGTATGAGTTTGTTGGTGTCTGCACAGGGACAGTAAATCAGAGAGAGCAGAGTGCTGTGAAAGGTGCTTCCTACAGCTGCTACAAGTGTAGACCATAAAACTCTTGCTAACTTTCATTGGTTCTACAGCCAGCGTTTTCTTTCCAGTATATCTTCCCTTGTGGATGGAAGATATGAGAAATGAGGAAAATAGAATTAAATCATTATAAAACAATCTTTGTATGTATGTTCAGCACTAGATGCTGAAGGTACAGATAGCACTTAATGCTTCAGAGAATTTTGTCTTTAAAAAGTTTGCAAACTGCTAACATGTGATAAATGATATTAACACTTGTTGCTTGGTGCACAGAGTGGAGTTCCATGGTACAGTCCCAGTCTTCAGAGTTGTAAATCCTCCATAAATGAACCAAGAGAGTTGGCAGCTATAAAACATCAACTTGACACTGATTTAACCATTATTAGTAAATTTTTCTAAGTCAGAAGTTAAAAAAAAAGGGACTGTAAGAACTGGGAACAGTAAGAGGTAGGCTCCGAGTACAGGGCTTTGTTACACTGCAGATGGGGAATAAGATTTGGCTCGTCAGAGCATGGAATCTCTACTTGATTTGGTCTGTTATCCCAAGACTGACTTCTGAAGTTTGGGATGCAAGTGTCTTCTGCAGGAAGACTGTTCCATTTGATGGAGAGGGCTGGAGGCCAGGGGGAGGGAGGAGAGTAGTGTATGTATAATATATAGGTGTGAGCCTTGTAGAGATTTCAAATCCTGGAAAAGAAATTGGATTTGCAGACGTGTATATGGGACACAGCTGTTTTTATCATGCCAAGTATATTCCAGATTAGTTGTAAAAAGAGCTATACAAATAAGTAGCTCCAAGCACAATGACTAATTTCAACTGACTTCTGCTCCATTTTTATTAGATGACTGACAGTTTAACAAAATTATAAAAGGGTTGTTTATAAACACCCTTGTAAGGCTCCTTCCGGCATTGCTCCCCACCCGTTCACCCTGTTCACAGTTTTTTAATATCTCTGAGGTTTTCCTGAAATAGCTGTCATTTCTCCTCCCTGCTGTTCCCTGTTGTTGGTCCCCTATCCATTGCTCTGCAATCCAACAAAGGCACCACAGAGGCAAATGCTGCTAATCTGGCTGGAAGTATTTGCCAGCTGGCTGAGCCCCAGCTGCTGCCTGCCCCACTCTGGGGAAGTCAGACCTGTAGGATTGGGTGTTGCATGTGAGGTTTTGTCACATGTTGCAAAGGTTCATTGTAAGAAGTTATTTTAAAAAAAAACCCCAAACCTGCTTTTGTAAGAGGCCGACAGGTTCCAAAGTTATCAATAGACAAAGACAGAACCAAACCTCGTTCTCTAACAAAAGCAGGCTAAAAATAAAAAACATGTACAAATCTGTCAGATTTTAATACTAATGAGAATATGAATTTCTAGCAGTACGTTCTAGCCGTGTCTGTATGTGGGGAAACAGAATGTGTTGATGTTCTCCTAATGAATATCAAAGAAGAGCTGTGTCTCTGAGCAGGCCCTTGCTGGGTGCTGTGACAGGACCGATCTCTGGATACTCCACTGGTGCGCCAGGAATACCCAGTTCTGCAAGCAGTGCTCCTTAGCTTAGGAACAATGGGCACACTGCTGTTTCTCGAGTTTATCTTTTATTTTAATGCTTTTTTCCTTCAGGGTGGAGTTGTAATGCTTTGCTGTCAGGATGAAGAGCAGGATCCCTGTCATTCTTCTGGCCTGTGGCTCCTTTAACCCCACCACAAACATGCACTTACGTTTATTTGAGCTGGCCAGAGACCACCTGCACCAAACAGGTCAGTGAGGGGTTGTGAGCATCAAACATGCAGGGGTTTGCTGGGAAAAGCAAGAAAGATTTTTAATACTCACTTAGATAAGCTGTCACTTTACAGCTGGCTTAATTTGAATATTCTTTAATGATATTAATGTAAGGCTTTTGTGGTATATTCAATATAGAAAGTCTGGCATTACCTCTTCCTTTGGCTCAGTGTATAAACAGGTATAATGAGTGTTCATGCAAATAGAGTAAAAACGTATCAGCAGTTTTAGGATCATATTCATGGAACTGGCTGAGCCCTGTGAAGGAGTATGCTTAATAATTTTGAAATCTAGAAAAACCATTTATGTTCCAATTTCATGCTTTTATAATACAGTGTGTTTTAATATGAAGAAGTGTTCCAGGTAGCAGTTTTGACAGCCGGGTGAAACTGGAGAAAAGATGAAACATTAATTATTCATTATCTGTCTTCACCAAGAGGCACTTTATCTATCCTAGAAAAAGATCACAAAAGCGAGATGTCATCAGGCTAGGATGTTTTGGCAACAAAGGAGAAAGGTGGGTAACATCAGGAATTCGAGCGAGAATCAGAAATGCTACTGGAAAGCCTTGAGCTCTAAACTTGATCAGCTCCTTAGTTGCTGAGGGGTTTATTTTTATTTTTTTCATCTGGCGGCTGAAGTATGCACTTTCGTTTCTGGAAGTGGCTGGGAGGGAATCATTGTTTATTGGAATCTGACAGAGGAGTTCCTAGGGAGGTGCAGTAGGAACCTGAACAGCAAATAATAGGAAAAGGAATTTGGCTGTCAAATTGAGCAGGGGGAGAGAATGTGGTAACCCACTGATACCACTGTGCAGTAAAAGCAGCAGCTACATACTCAGAATATACTGTGAGAATACTTCAACTGCCATGAGGAAGAATTAGAGAGCTGGCTCTGAGGGCAGCCTCTACAAGTCTCTATTAGCCTATAACTGTAAAATTATTTTGTTGCTCTGGACTGGAAATAAAGGGTTAAAAAGAGATTTGAATTGACTTTTCTCACTGTAATTTTACAACCGATTCTGCTGCCCAGGTGTGCAAGGAGTAGAAAGGTAATATGGGACTAATTGGTAATTCTGCTTAAGTCATAAATTACAGTCCAGCGACATTTCTTTACCTTGAAAGAAGGATTGAACTGGGAAATGAATTATTATTCTGTCTGAATCAATTCAATGTCTGCTCTGCTCCAGGGTCAGTGTAACAAGACTCCACCCCTTACTCAGAGCAATTTGCTTAAAGTCTAGTAAAAATCATATTAAAAATGAAATTTTGAAATACTGAAGTGGAAATTGTGCATTATGTTGCACCTAATGTCAGTGCTTAGTTCTGAATAGGCTGTTGCCTTTTGGCTTCTTAGTTTAATTTGTGAAGACTTACAAGTACAAGGGCTTTTTGCATTAAAGAATCCTTCTTTGGTGTCTGGGTTGCCTACAGCATTGTCTCTCAGCTTTCTCAACCCAGCACATCTGCAAAGCAAGACTCCTCAGTTAACTTGCAGAAGCTTTACCCATCCCAAGCAGAGGTGGCTTTATCTGAAGTAACTCCAAGTGCAGATATATGTGTTTGTATGGATAGATACACAAATCTCATCTGTGGTCCTTCCTGTGACAGTGAAGATATTTTTATAGCACGTTGCCAGCCCCTTCTGCCTGAGAAACTGACTGATTCTGGATGCCTGTTCTATAGCAGAACCATTCCTACCCAAGAAATTAATTGGTCACTCTCATGATTTTAGTCCTGTTCCCACTTCTGAGGTTATGCAGGGAAGGAGAGGAGAAATTGGAGTTTATTTGCTGAGAAGCAGCAGTAGCTGCAGACTGGGAGGTGATGGTGGGGCTGGAGAACACTGGTTATACTTGAGTAAAGCTCGTCTGACTCGAGGTAGCAGTTCTGCATTCAGTGATTCCCTTCTCAGAGAGAACGGTGCACTTTGGAGGTGACTTCTACACTGGATGCCTGGAAAGCTGACAAACAGGAGTGAGGAATTATCCAACATGAGGAGCATGTTTCCTAGGCTGAGGGAATGGCTTCCTTTTGCTGCCACTTCAGTAGTTCTGCTCCGTCATAAATCAGGCTGAAATGATGACTTGTGCAATAGCGTGGCTGGAGTTCACTCCAGTCACCAGCCCTGGAAGTGTTCATAAGATGTGTGGATGTGGCACCTGGGGACCTGTTTTAGTGCTGGGTTAATGGTTGGACTCAGTGATCTTAGAGGGCTTTTCCAACCCTAACGATTCCATGATTCTGTGACTTCAGAGTCAGATTTCACTGTTAGGAATGACATGACTATCCCTGATGTGTGTCCTGACTGACATCTCCAGTAATTCTGTCTGTCAGCTTTTTGTATGTCACTTCAGTTTCAAATGCTGCCTAATCTTATTTTTCATACATCCCTATTTTAAATAGGAAATTTTATTGGGTTTCTAATACCTTGAGTGCAGTTTCATTGCCACATGTCAAGTAATTCATCCTTTTTCTGTTAATATCAGCCAATAAATCTTGTCATGCTGCCTTTTAAATACAACACACATAGCTGTGTGTGCCTGAATGACTCAAATGATTCTCTATATGTGGATTTTCTGTCTGCTTATGCGAATTTGATGCTTTGCGTGTCCTCACACATAGCTAAAATTTTCTGAAATTCAATCCCTTGTTTTAAAATTGTTTCTTGTAACTTGCAGTGACTGTAGCAAATGCCTTTACAGCTTGTTAATACCTAATGGCAGGTGTTTTAAACTGTATTTCTCATTTGACCATAAAGATCAAAGAAATAGTACTAGAATCACTCTATCTAAGATATTTTTAATCTTGTTGCCAGTGGAGGATACTTAGATCACCAAGTTTCCAGGTAAGACCAAAAGGGATAGTGGGCAAAGGAGGAGGGTATGAAAGACAAGATGTTTCTATCTGTGACAAGACAAATGCAGGGGGCAGGTGAAGGATAATGAGTTATTATCTTGGGAAAACTGGGGAAAAATGTGACACCGTTAATGGGTTGTGCCAAATGTAGTTCTGGACAGCAGAGCTGAGAAGGAATCATTATTCATAATACTTATTTAGCAGCATCTTGGAAAAGGAATGAAATCAAGCAGCACTCAGGCACCACGTCCTGTTGCTGCTGCTCTGCACATGGTGGAAGGAAGAACAGCAGTGGGGTTATTCCTGTTCACTGGGTAGGATAACACCAGAAAGCTGCAGAGCTTCCCAGTCTCTTGTGGATTTTCCTATGACACTGAGAGGAAAATGAGTAGTGGGCGAGAGTTAAATGTATGGAAGTATTTAATTTATTTGGTTTTCTATAGTGGTTATTTACTTTTATTATTTACTTCTTGTATAGTTTCTCACAGTGAATTCCTGACTTAGTACTAGAAGAAATTAACCTTTAGAAGCTCCAGCAAAATACACAAACAATTTTATATTAAATTGGCATTTGATAAATTTGCTTTAGTATTAATGAGCTAATTAAGCATTACAATTTTTGTTAGTGTTTGTGACAATTTACAGTGACCTTTATAACTGAAAACTAAATAGCTATTTTCCTTAATAATCTACTTCAGCATGTCTGAGGGACAGTTTTTACTACTTTTGTTAGTTTTCTAAGCACTAACCAATTATCCTAAACAGTTCTTAGAGAATTTAAGTTCATAGCAAGAGAAATTTTTTTGCTGATTTTGATAGGTATGTTTGGAAAAACAAAACCACTTAAGCGCCTGGAGGATTTTTGCACATATTTAGGGCAAGCAATAATAACATACTTCATTATGAAAACAGATAGCATTCCAGAGAAATAGAATTTGAAGATAATTCTGGACCAAGGAAGGTTTGAAGCTACCTGTAATAATTTATGGGAGACAGAAGAGAATTGCAGTGGACATTAAGAAAAGCCCAAGGTGACAGAATTTAATGATTTCCTCTTTGCATGCCTGCCAAAACTATGGGGCATATTTGAATAGGTGAACTTTTAAATTATTGAAGAGGAAACAAGTTATTTAGAGCCAGTGATAAAATTATTTCCTATATTTTGACAGCTACAGCTTGTATTTTTATGTGGAAGGCTCTTGTGTGCATCATGTCTGCATAGTGCTGGGTCACTCAGTTGAGAATCTTCTCAAACCATTCCTGTGTTTGACTCTCTGAAGTGTTACCAACCCTGATTCTTCTCTTCCAGTTGGTTTCGTTTCTGCTTTGGAACAAGCTGATATGGCATCAGAAGCTCTTATCTCATCCTGTTTATGCAGCTCCAGGCCAGACTACAGACTAAAATCTTTGCAATTCACAAGGATATGGCAAACCCGTATCATTCTTGGTTAGCATTATCTCACAGAAATTTAATTTTTACATTTAATACATTCATTTAAAATATAAGAGAAATTATATCTGTAGAAACTTAAAGAAACTGAAATGTGGAAAATGAAATCATTGTGTAGGAACAACCTTTTAATAAGGTTAACATATTAGTGATTTCAAACTGTAGTTTCTTTCCCTTTAAGTGAGAAATTAATTCAAACTGTAATTTCTTTCCTTTAAATGGTAATTTGTTATAGCACTGTATAATATCAGAGTATGAGAGAATAATTGTTGTTCATAAATCAAGTGAAATTATTTCCAATTTCAGATCAAGAGATGGACTTAATTATATACACATCTTCGCATGTTTCTGGAAAATTTTATCTTGCTCATTTTGCCTGTAATGAGAATATCTTGAAATAGAGGGTGGTTTGAACTGACATCTTAAGAGGATGTAAATCCCATTGAATCTTAATGCTCTGTTTTTAAGTCCAACTCAATTAAGTACTTTTGAGAATTTTACCCTATTACATCAAAATAAATGTGATGTTACTAGATTGTCATGTTAGAATACCAAATTGTCATGTGCCAGTATCAGAAATATCAGGGGTAGTGTTTTCATTACAAAGCAATAAAGGTAACATGCTGCTTTTCTTTTTTAAAACAATTGAATTAGAAAAAAGAAAGAGGATATTTTTCCCCTTCAGTATCCTATTTATCACAGTTATTTAAAATGCATGTGTTACATTAGAAATAATTTTGTTTTATTTCTGTTCCATTCAAACACTCTTTCTCTCTTCTCAGTTTCTTGAGGGTTGCAGCTTGTAGTGGTGCTTTATTTTTATTTCCTGATTAGAGGCCAGAACTGCAAAATTTAACAAGAGTCTGTTGTGTTAATGATTACCTTATGTTTCAGGGGTAGAAAAATAGGGGCATATTTTCAAATGTGTTTAACATGATCAGCCAAATAGGAAGGGCCTTTAGTGGCTGCTAAGCTGATGTTTGGACCACAGTGCTCTGAGTCTCATTTTAGACTCCATTAGCCCCATCTTTGTTCTTGAATCATCTGATTTGTCTGAATCACATTAATCACAGCTGCAGTAATGTGCTGTAATTCATGCTTTAACACAAGGAAAAGGCACAATGATTTTGATAAATAACAAGCATCAGATCTTTAAGAGCCAAGTAGTGGTTAGTTAAGTCATCCATTGCTCTGGCTATATCAAAGCTGCACTAACTGGACTATGACATTTAATTATATCTAACAATTTTGATAGTTTGCAACATAATTTATGACTATCTCTGCTTGTTTTAAAATTGTCTCTTCACCCACCTTTCCTTTCTGGATCATGTAATAGGATAAACACTGATAGTAATTGTGAGCAGCTCACAGAGGAACAAAACAGCTGCATTTTAATTTTGTAATTGTTGGCAATGTATTAAAAACAATACCCAAGTCAAGTTATTCATAGCATCTTATAACTTTGAAGTTAACCATGGAAGTTAACCTTTGGAGAACTTGGGCTAGGTGAGCTCTCAAGGTCCTATGCAACCTAAATTTTCAAGATTCTGTGAAGCAGATCTGATTTTCTTTTTTTCTTTTCTTTTTTTTCCAAAGGAAGGTATCAGGTGATTGAAGGCATAATGTCTCCTGTTAATGATAACTATGGAAAGAAAGGCTTGGTGTCAGCAAGGCACCGGATAGCAATGGCTAAACTAGCACTGGAGACATCTGACTGGATTCGAGTGGATCCCTGGGAGAGCGAGCAGGAGACATGGACAGAAACAGTAAAAGTATTAAGGTAATTACATTATCTTTTCCCTGTCTTTATGAAATTATTGACTGCCAAAAATCTGTCAGGTACCACATCAATGCACAGAACTTGCTCCTCTAAAACATCCAAGCAAGTGAGGATTCCCCACCAGGAATCTTTCATTTGCTACTGCAAAGCAGATAAGCTTTTCCCAAGCCTGTATGATAACCACAGTACTGCACTAGTGTCCATTAAGTAGTGAGATGCACACAGAAAGCCTCTGCAGATTTATGAAAAGCCACTGAAAGGGTTCTTCAGGAAAAGTTCTTGCCTCTCATGTTATCTTTCTTGGGTTTAAGTCTCTAAGCAGGTAATAGAGAGATTGTAATCAGAAAGTAAGGGAGTTTACAAACAATTCTGTTCTTCAGGACCATATCTATTCCAGATTAGCTGTGTTAGCAGTATTATGCCTCCAGGTTTATCTATTGACACATCCTTGTGAAGTTTTCTTATTATCTCTAATAGTAAGTTAAACCCAAGCCCATAGTTGCTAAGGTTTTCTTCAAAATCTCCGAGTTTGCTTTGGTTTAGTGCTGAAAGAAAAGATTAAACAATTTTTCCAAAACCTGTTAACTTGCTGCAAGAATCTCAAAATGTGTCTTTTCCCATATGGTAATAAATGCATTTATGGGGTAGGGTATGAAAATGCAAACTTTTTGTGCTAACTGTTTTTTGGAAAAGGTCAATAGGTACTGTTAAACTGAAAGACTTCATAGAAGTCTACAGCAAGCGTGCTGTGAGAGCTATCACTGATTCTTCATTTCTATCCACATTTTCGAGGTTACTTTTCTAAGTGGACACAAGTGTTCATGTAGTTCAAGGCTCTAAATTTTGCCTTCCAACAGCTGCCCAAGAAGCTCTTGTGGCTCTTTGTGAAAGCAGCTAAAAGCCAGACCTCTTACTTTACAAAAGCATACACAAGAATTCACTGCATTCTTACAAAGCAACTAGGGGAGCCTTTTAGATCTGCTTTTATCTGCTTCACTTAGGGAACATAGACATCCAGTTGTTCCTTTTGCCTCTTCCCTCCTGGCAGCAGAATAGGATCAGGGTGGGAGAAGGGCTGGGTAACCCTACCCTTCTTGGCAGAAAACTCTGTTCCTTTCTCTAAGCATAAACGTATATCTCAGTGTGAGAAATCACCAAGAGGTCTGTCCTACGGTATTGGCTGGCTATGGGGTTTTTGTCCTAAACTAAAAAAAAAGTTCAGTCAAACTGTTTTCCCCCAGAGAAGCAGCCCCAAATCTTACAGATCGGGTGATCCTACTTACAATGGCTTTGATCTTGCACAGCTCCAACTGAAGTGAGTACTGTGTGCAAGATTGGGCTTGTAAACTGTAAATCCACTTCAGAGTTCTTTAGGATAAGAGGTACAGTAAATAAACCTATGTGTAATTTTCTGCTCAGGCAAAATAGTATCAATGTGGTATGAACAAGCAAACTTCCTGTCTGCCTAGAAAGTGAACCTCTAGTTTTATGAGTACATTCACAAAATGTTCAAGTGGCTGCTTGTTAAGGAGAGAAATGAGCTTAAATAATTTTTTTCCACAAATGTTGACCTGTATTAATGAGCTGAACCAGTGCCAAATAATCTAATGCTGAACCTTGTCCCTTGAATGGGAAGGCAGCACTCTGATGAAAAGTAGGTGTTTATGCTTTATATTGTATTTTAAGTATTACAGGTAAAAAAAGAAAAAGATAAAAAAGAGCTAGCTGTAGGGCTAGATCCTTACTGACTGTAAAACAGGCAATGGTTTATTGTTGAGTTGTTCTTTTTCACATGTTTTCAAGGTTAATCTATAGATTCTTCCCTCCTCAAAAAACTGAGAACCAACTGCTGCCTTCACTATAAGCTCCCTCAGGTGGGAAACCTGTACCAATAGAAAGAGATTTTCCTATCGCAAGGCAGAGGTAAAAATCATTATTGTACCTAAACGTCTTTTCTTAGTATTTTGAGTTGTACAGTTAACTGCAGGAGAACATTTTGTCCTCAAATGCATGAATGGCCTTTTCCTACAGTACTTGTTTTAACTGAGTGCGATAAAAATGTCACATTTCATCAAAATCGGTGGATTTTCAGAGGATCCCAAATAGTTGTGACATAAGAGAATTTTAAGCAGCAAAGCTCATATCCCACTTATGGCAGTGCTATTAAATGAATATGGAAATTTTGGAGACTATCCCAAGGCTTTTTTTAGAGAGGAGGAGGGAACATAATAGAGCTACTTTCCACTTACCTGCCGTTTGTGAATATTCTTCCTAGACAAGGAAACAGTGTTGTCAGTAAGCAAAGAACTACATTCATTCCTCTTGTGGATTTGATTGGCATGCAGCTATACTACAGAGTAATTAAAAATTGGCAAAGATCTGCATTGCCCAACTTTTGTTGAGTTGTGCTTGTGGTTTAGTTCTACAGTTACTCAAAGCTTCATACACAGTTCAGAAAACGTTTAAGGCACTGGCAGATGGGTTTGTCCTTTTTGGTGTATGTAAAGTAACATAACCCACCCTGCTCCAGCACTTGGACTGCTGAGCAGACCTTGGGCAGACACTGCTCAGATTTTGCAGTGTTTGTAACGTTAGTCCTGCAGTGAGCTCTTTGCCAAGTGTTCTTCTTTTTGAATCGTGGCCCAAGAATGTCACACCATGATACACAGTCAGTGTACTTGACTATACATAGCACCAGCCTGTTTACAGCAAGGCGGGATTAAAATTAGAAGTGTGGAAAGGCACAGACCAAGCTACTGGTACCTACTCTCTGCTACCATATGTCCCTCACCTCTTGGCTGTGCAGTTTCTTTAGCCAATGGCTGAGCATCACAAATGGCTGGAGGTTGCTTTGCAGCCTGTCTGGGTGAAGGTTCTTGACACGTGTGCAACTTGCCTGTGTGGTTAAAGCATCTGCGTGATTTGAAGAGTGTACTTTTAAATCACTAAACTATAAAAACCTTCCTTACACCAGACATTCAAAGGATCACCTGTGGCTTTGTACATGCACTGAATTTGGGCTGTACCTCGTAACTCATAATCTCAGTTTTGATGCAGTTATATAAGAGCTGATGGTCACTTGGCTATATAAATATGGCAACATAGAGATCACACACTGACTTCTGTGTCTGCTTGTCCTGTCTAACCATGAGCTTCTTTCTTGATACAATTTTGACTTGTGCAAATATGAGCAATGCCTTAGCATGGCTCAGGATTGTGCAAGGCAGGGACTGTTCTAAACAGGCAAGGCTGTGCTGATTTGGAAGGAGGGAAGTTGAGGTGTTTGGATCTAATATAGACATTCACCCTCATGATCAAAGAAAAGACCACTCCCATGAGGCATCAATTGCTGTATTGCAGGGGGCACCAGGGATCAGGAGCCGTGAAAGAATAAAGTCATAGAAACCTGGAAAAACTGACAAAGGGATCCTTGCCTGCCTTCATGGATCTGAATTCAGTAAAATTAGAAGCACAGCAGATGTCAAAAATCTTATGAGAATTTTTAGTTTCCCAGAATTATGTTCCTTGTAATTAAAATGAAAAGGAAAACAGCAAGGTAAAAACTCCAGGAACGTGCTTTTATGAAGAAGCGAAGGAGGGAGAACAAGAATGTCTCCTCCAAAAAACTGAGCACACATTATAAAAACATAATCATGAGGGGTTTTATGTAGTCGAGAAATTACATCTACTGATTGAAGTGTGATTTAAACCTGTTTCAAGCAAAAAGCCTCCACAATGTTTTAAATGAAATAGCTACCAAAATTGCCATAATGGTAGAATTTCAAAAAGTATTTTAAAACCAAAATGCCATTAAGGAGATTGCTTGTGAATTCTGCAAAATTTTACCTACATTGATACTAATCCCATGGCAGAACGAATTTGCCAAATTCTTAAGACAGGGTATTCAAATCCAAAGTGCATAAAAGTAGACCCTGTTCTTGAATGGGAAAGTGCCAGGTAATCGCTTTGTTGAATCTCTCAGAGGATTATCTCACACAGAAGCCTTTATTTTCAATGCAGGCACCATTATAATGAATCACTCAGAGTGCTCCAGTCCAAGAAGGAATTCATGAGAAACAAACATGCCACAGAAAGGACTACAGGGGATTCCCTTTCTTGCCAGCAACCAGGTTGGTTCCTAACTGTAAACATGATGCTTTGTTCAGCATTAAAAACTGCAGCTTTCCCAGATTAGTCTAATCAGTGAAAAAGTTGAATATAGTAGTTGGTGAGTTTTGAGGGTTGGAGCTGCTTGCCAAAACCAAGCCATGCCAATTGCCAACATAACTGCTGGGGCAGTTTTGTAATAACTCCCACACAGATAGGAGACCTTGGAGTTGTATTAATTCTTGGATTTTATAAGAATCTCTTGAGCTATGTCAGAGATGTATGTTATGGCCCTGCTTGTTTTGCAAAGCATAGAATATATGAATCAAAAATATCAAAAATACAGGGATTGCTTAGATACCTACTTCTAGTATTAGACAATGGTATGGTTACCACAGCAGTGATGCTGATGTGTTGGTGTTTACTGCCTTTCTGGCCAGAAGAGCTTCTATTGGCAGTAGAAGTGTTGCAGGCTCTGGAAACAATGTCAGTTTTCAGATTGCTGTCTAATGATATTCCCTAGCCCTGTATCTTGCTAGGATGCTGCTGGAATTTTGATATATTGCAGTTTTCCTCTAGTATTGTAGCATCTCTTGGACATGAATAATACATTTCAGTTGTTCCTCGTTGTTGATAAGTTGTATCTTTACAGTTGATAGAGGAAAAAATGTATGCTTTTCATGCATCATCACTGGTACGTTTCTTATTTCCTGAATCACTCATTTAAGGTGTTTGTAGAAGACTTGCAGATGTGCCAACCATCTGCAACTACAAATAAGTGTAAAGTGGAGGCAATAGCTCCATCCTTCCCCTTCATTTCACATTAATACAAATACCTGGTCAATGTTTGTAAAATACTCAGATGGAATAATGATGAGTGCTATAGAAAAGATTTGAGGAAAGAGAGGGTTCTATGCCGGGGCTTAGGCAATGGACAGCAAATAAGAAATAGAGAAAATAAAGAAAAGCAGGGCAGAATGGGGTGGAGTAGCCAGGTTTAACCAAGTCTAATCTTTGTGCTAAAATAATTCTCTCCATTTGCTTCTTCCCCCTTTTGGCTTGCTTGAGTGGAGGAAGAATTCTCCTTTAACTGTACAGATAATATTCAATATGCTTTGAGTGATGATGGAAGTAGGTAATAAAGTAATTGTGACCAAACACATAAAAATATAAACTAAATTTCTCTTGAAACCTTCTGAAAAAAAAATGGAGTAAAGGTAAATGATTTTAAAAATAAAATAAAAAAAATTAAAAAGTGACAAGTTAAAACCAATTTTAAGTATAAACTTCTGATAAAACTGAGCAAGGATAAGACATCTCTCATTTCCTTTTGTCTTTCCAGTTCTACCAGAATTAAAGCTGCTCTGTGGGGCTGATTTTCTACAGACATTTAAGACACCCAACCTCTGGAAGGAAGAACACATCAAAGAAATAGTGGAAAAGTTTGGTTTGGTCTGTATTAGCCGGGCTGGCTCTGATCCGTCTCAGTATATCAAGGAATCAGAACTTTTAGCTAAATTTCAGCACAATATTTTTCTGGTGAAAGAATGGATTCAGAATGAAATCAGTGCAACACAAATACGCTCTGCCTTGTGCAGAGGATTGAGTGTGAAATATCTCATACCAGACTCTGTTATTTCCTACATTGCACACCATAATATCTACACAGAAGACAGTGAGCGCAAGAACGAAGGTGACTTGCTTCAGCCTCTCAAGCTGCATAACACAACAATAAACCCTCTCAATGACTGATGTCTGCAGTGTGTGATGTGTCAGACCAGCAGTTTTTTCATGTAAATTCCTTGAGAAAGTTGTTTCTTATTAAAGAAGGGAAAGTCCAAAATTTTTTTATGTCATGTGGTGTTTTAAACACATGAATCTGTGTGGGGTAGTGCTCAAGCAAATTGGGATGCTCAGCTGCATAGCTTGAAATACATAAAGAACAGCTTCCTTGTGAAAATAAAAGAAAGGAGATCTTCACAATAAATGTTCTTTTTCGGTAATACTTAAGGATCATACATGGTACTTTCCTAACTTGTAGTTCTGTAATCCTTACTGTTCTGAGACCGCAAAATATAATGAGCTATAACTTTAGAGAGAGAGAGAGAGAGTGATCTTTAAATATATATTACTGCTAAACTTTTCCTTTACAAGACCCTGAATAACTTTTTTGATTTTTTTGTAGTTTGGCCAAGAGATGGAAATAAATCTTTCTTTCATGCAAGCACTAAAAAACGCATGTGCCACTAATGCCACTTCTAAGCCTCCAGTTTCTCAAACGACAGATAGTCCTCATGCCCACATTTAAAGTGGTTTTCTTTGCTTCTCTGATCCAGAGTCTTCTAGGGCAAGTAATTGCCAAAGCCCCAGAGCAGATAATATATCCTAGAGGGATTTCAGTTGTACCATATGAAAATATCAAAGAGGCTCAGTGTTTGAGCTCAGTGTTAGCAAGAAAAATCTGTTCTTCTCTATGCTGGTTGCCTGTTATGCTGACTCAGTGTATCTCATTTCTGACAGAAGACATTTGCAAAGAATAGAACTCTGTAAGTGCTACTTCTGTGTTTTAAAGTTTCTTAAATTAACTGATATCATGCATTCAGTAGTGATGTAGCATTTATCATTACACAGAGCTAACCACTGCTGCTTAATACAAGTTTCCACCTAACTTGTATTTGCACTCAGCTGGCCAAACAGCTTCCACTGGTGGTTCTCTAGAACTAAGGAGCTTCTGGAACAACTTAAAGTAATACCAGACACAAATGGCTTTCACTGAAAGAGTCTGTATGATTGTTTTCATGAAAGAAGGCATAAAGTAGCTGAAACATAGTCAAGAACGAAGAATTTGCCTCAAAAAACACACAAGCACTTGTATAGCATTGGCTAATATCTTAAACTAAAGCTATTTGAAAGGGTTTTTTTCCTAGTGGCATGAAAAATGAAGTGTAATATGGTTAAAATGGATCTCCCTTACAGAAGTTACATGAAAGGTGAATATTTCATTTGTTTTAAATCAAGTCATCCTGCTGTCATTAGAAATCTCAGAGGTTCGGCAGTGTGGAAGGATTTAAAGGCAGCACTTCAACAATAATCGGATTAGAAGGACTTGCATAGCTACATGGTCTAAAAAAGAGATAAAAGAAACCAGAGTTCAAACTTGCCACAAAGAAAGGCAGTGAGCTGTGTGGTGCAGCATCAACGCACGGTTCTGAGACTTTGATTTTGACAATCACCTAAAGCAGGGATGCCTGCAGACTTCAATGGGTACTGGAAAATGGTCAGCAATGACAATTTTGAGGAGTATCTGAAAGCACTGGGTAAGGTTCCCTTTGTACTTTAATAAATAATCAATAAATTCCACCTGTTGTAGTCCTTACCTGAATCTGTTTTTTTCTTGTACAGTCATAAATCATTTTTGTGAGAAATATTTTCTTCAGGAATGCACTTTAAAAATTGCCTTAAGCAAAATTGTTTTGCCTTAAGCAGCCTCTACTTGTTACCATCTTGAAGCTTACATTAACAGAGATTAAACAACGTAGCTTGAAGAGGTAAGTGGCAGGTTCCAAACTTTAAAAAACCCCTATAACCTGAAAAGCAGTAAAATTTTTATGTTTAATAAAGAATCTGTACAGTACTTAATGTAATCTCGTGTGTTTGATGTTGTGTTAGTATTTTATAGAAATATTGAAGGCCTTATTAACTGTCAAATACAAATGGTATTTTTTTAAGATTCCACATAATCAGAATATGAAACAGTAAGTTACTTAAGTTATAAGAATTAGGTTACAGACTTTTTCCTGATGAGAAGGCTGGTTTGAAAGATTTGGACATTTATTTATCTTTGTTCGTTTTAGTTCTCCCTGGAAGTGACAAGCTTCTTTTTGTGGAAGACTTTTCTGGATAAAAATAATTCTTTTTCTTTTTCAGATGTAAATGTTGCTGTAAGAAAAATAGCAAACTTGCTAAAGCCTGACAAAGAAATCCTTCAGAACGGAGATCACATGATCATTAAAACGCTAAGCACTTTTAGAAACTACATCATGGAATTTGATGTAGGAAAGGAGTTTGAGGAGGATTTATCTGGGGTGGATGATCGCAAATGCATGGTAAGAATTAGAACTGTAACAACAAACAAAAAAAAGGAATATTAATAATCAGAGGCTTTTGACAGAATACACCTTTTAACCATCTTGTGTGGCTATTTCTAGAATTATTTCTGCACTTCTGAGTTTGCCAAGATGTACCTGCAGTTTTGAGCATGCCTTTATGTTGAAGGAATCCTAATTTTAATCAGGAGCACAAAGCAATTTTATCAATCAATGAGCAGTAACCTTAGTGAAACTGTGCTCATTTACCCTGGGATCTCTGTTAGTCCAAAAGACATCTAAGGTCACTTTCAGAACCTCTTCACTGAGTAAGGTTTTCCAGTAGAGGAAATCCACTGATTGCAAGGTCAGCAGCTATTTGGTGTGTAAGAATGGCCAAGTGCTTAAAAATTGCCTGGGTGTATTGATTAGAGCTGGAACAAATCTTGCTGAAGTGAATGAGCAAACACCGAGGGCTTTATGACAGCTCTGTCTTATGAGCTCTTTTTGTTTTCTAACTTGTGACTGATAAATACCAATTTACAGGGGAGAAACTTGAGAATAGCAAGTTCTCACCTATTAGTTTGACAGCATGACACTGCCAATATTCTGCAGTGAGGAAGCTAACAAATAAAATTATCCCAGGAGGGACTATAGAGGAGATACCTCATAAAAGAGAATTAATAGATTTCCATTCTTAAAAAGATAGTGCTATTTAAAACCAATGCTTTACCCTCACACTAAGATATGCAAATTTGCTTTTGCTCTGGTCATGGCAGGAAAGGGAAAGATTGTGAAGGCCGGGGAAAAAGAATTATTGGTTACCGAGTACCTGAACTAATCCCTCTGTAGTCGTTGTTACAGAGGGTACAAATGTGATAGGAGTGCAGAATACAAAATTCACAGGAGGAGGAGCATGTGCATTTGTGTAGGGAAGTGCCCCAATGGCATAATGTGTTTTGGACTCCTGGAATGCTCTTAATCAGGATATTGAGGTCCAGATCCACTGAACAGTTATGAGCCCGAAAAAGGATTTGATACTTACATGGTTAATTATCAATAAAGATAGCAATGTTCAAAATATCTGCTAAAAATGTTTGTGTACACAGAACTGTCTCTCTCTAAGCATTATCTGTACTTAAATACCATTACACTCCCATCTAAAGGAGAACTAAAACATCCTCTACATGGTGGAAAGAAGCAATATTTCATTATTTTTAACAAGCCAAAATTCTTTACCCTATTTTGCTAAATTGAGTGATAGGAAAGGATTCACTTCTGAATTCTTTTTCAGAAAGGAGAAACTAGAAAAAGATTATTTTAGTCACTACAACAGCTGTTTGATTTGGAGTAGAACCTAGTTCAACCTGCTTTCAAAGGTTACTCAAACTTTTGTCTACATACTGTTTAGTGGAAAATGCTTATTCAGCCTTGGAAGCAGAAGGTACCAGCAGCTTCTTGCCTGTTACAAACAAATAAAAAAAAAAATCCCAACCAACCAGGGGTAGTCACTAACTCTGACTGGGGTTTTTTGTTAAGAACGACTTAGGGATGTAATTCCACAAAACCCCCAGAGATCTCCATGTCTCTTCATGACCTCTGAGAACACATACCAGCTGGACAGTTCACGTCAGTGACCACTGGTTATCTATTTGCCTGGTAGCAACATATCACACTTTATAGTTCAATTTTCTTATTAAAGGTTTCTTTTCTGCGTGAGACCTCTGTTTTGTCAAAGGCAAACCTGATGAGAAGTCACTTCAGTCCAAATCTGATAACCATAACATCAGGCAAAATGTGCAACTGTTAAGCAACAAAATAACTCCAACACTGCAGAAGGAGTATTGGGAGAGAAGAGTCATGGAGGTTGTAAGAGATACTGGACCACACACTGAGTGTGAAGAAAACCACCATAAAAGCAAAGGTTGAATATTGTTCTTGGCGCTCCATTTGTTCAGGCAGAGCTTGTGGAACTGCATGCCATAAATGGCTTAATCATTAATAGTCAGCCTGTGTAATGGGAAAGATTGTGAATCAATTATTGTTATTTATATTGTGGACTGAGCAGACCACTGGGCAAGTTTTATCCAAGTAGCTCAATGTATGAGCAGTACAAAGTAACATGGATAAGACAAATGGCACATTAAACATTAATCTATATAGCAGAGCAATCATCAGGAGACCAGCAAATATAACCTTCGAAGTAATTCATCCTATAAGTATAAATTGTTTTTTATTTTAATGAAGAATATATCATCCAACTAGAGTTAACATATCAGTAAAAATAATATTAGCACAGTGAACAGGTTAGATCCTGTGTGTAATTCACTGAAATTGTGTTCACCTTTCAGCCGTAAAACATACCCTTGAGTCAGTCAGGGTAGAGTGTAACTACAGTAATTCCAAATCAATACTGTCCATGATGAGTAGAGGTTAAAAAGTTTTGCTGATATTTATATTAGAAATAAGTTGAAGTTTTGACACTTGAAAACTGAATTGATAGTCTTGTGACAGTACAAGCCCTCTCCTCCTTTTCAGCTAGGGTTTTTTCATTTTTATAATTGGTCACTGCTGGAAGCCTGTGTGAACTTTCTGCATCAGTGAGTTGATTGAGTAGGATAAACCTTAGCAATTTCAGTTTGTCCTTCTTCTGACCCTCAGCTGTGGCTTTCTTGAGCGCACATGTTTTTGGGTGACTGTTTTCTTAAGGGATAGAGGTAACAGCAGTTGGTGACATGAGGTCCTTTAGGATGTTGTTTCTGTTGGGAGGTGAAAATTTGCTACTTTGGAAACTCTAAAGCCCTGCTAGTTTAGTTCAAGATGCAAGGTCTGTGTTCTGCAGAACCAAAGATGGGGATAGATGAGCACAAAGGAGAGGTGACTAATCACAGGGTAAGGTACTTCCAAGAAGACAGTCGGTATCAATGCTCCTCGAGCTTTCCACCCAGGATTTTATTTCCTAGATAAAAGTTAAATTACGGTTTCTCTGTTCGCTTGGCAATTGCACGAGAGATACGTTTCTGCAAGTTCAATCATACTTAACTATTCAGGGTTGTTAAACACTTGGCAGTTTGAAGTACAAAGGTAAAATGAAAATTTACGTATTCAGGAGCCAGGAGCATCTTTTATTCTTTGCAAATGTTACAAGGTGCACCTTAGATGTAGAAAGAAGTTGAGAACATTACTATTGTGTTACATTTTTTCTCACGTGATGTGAATGGGACCATGCACTTCAGTTTCTTCTACTTTGAAGAGTTTGGTCATGGTTTTCATTGGCAACATATATCAGATGGAGAATGTACCAAGGGAGACGTTTAAAGTTCAGTGAATAGCTCTGGCTTTGGTATTTCCTGAACTGAGTATTTGATCCTGCTATCTTAGTTCTCGGTGAAGCTCCAGTCTCATCAAGAAATTTCCTCAATTTTTAAAGGCAGTTTCTACAATCCCTAGTTGTGATAAATTTAGCATCATTATTTACTTAGTATATGGTAAAAAAATGATGAAAAAGTTAACTGAAAAACTGTAAAAGGCTGAAACAAAGGCTGAAGTGTCACATTGCAAGTCTTTGCACCCAATGAATCAAAGGAGATTGAGAATTGGATGGCTCAGATGCAAAAATTACTTCCCTAAAATTTTTGGTTTTCTAATGATTTTGCTGCTAAAGTCAGAGAAAACTTTTGCATTATAATTATTCTCTGCTGTTCAGGCATTTGAAAGACTGAATTGCTTTAGCTTACACTATGCAGAATTAAGCTCTTTTGACGGAGGCTGAGGGGAAGTGATCTGTTTAAAAAATCAAGAAAGATTTTATGTTCTAACTGTAGAAGAGCAGAATTTCTTGGATAACTGAAAACACTGTTAGCTGTGTTACAACTGAGTGTTTGTCCAAGCACATGAGAGGTGCTCTGGTAACTCAGAACTTTGTGCTCTCTGGTACAGTAATTTTCTTCTTCCATTGAAGCAGGAAATGAAACGACAAACAGAACTGGAAAACAGAGACAACAGCAAGAATTTTAAACTGAATGTGGGAAATAACACATATTAACCATTTAGTTAACAAAAATTGAATACAGGCAGAATACAACCATGAATAAGTTATCAAATGAGTGTTTAGGGTTCCTTTAGTGGAACTAATATAACTCCTAGTCATAATTAAGACTTGCTGGGGTGGGGTAGGGTGAGGAGGATTTGGCAGTTGTAGAATTCACTCATCAGATCTATCATACATTTTACCATATGAAGTATCTTCCTGAAAATACAGTCAATTAATGTTTGAGACAGCCACATAAGGACTGTTCACAGGCACCTGTTACATGGGCTGTATCCTACTGAAGGGAAATAAGTTGTTCAAAACTGATCATGGCTTTGTTTTAATTGACAAACATGCCTAATGTGACACTTGATTCCTCTCTAGTTTGTGTTCAGGAAAAGTGCAATGGAGTTAGTTGTTCTGGACATGATTTGATTCATACCACTGCAAGGTCAGAATAAAGCCCTGTTACAAAATCACAAGGCTCATGAAGCTTATTTAACTATTCAGGCAGGTTCCTCTGTTACACAAATGGAATTCTCAGCTGTTAATCTAGTTTAGAGCAGGTTTTGGAATTAAGACCTTGCTGCCAGAAAAACAACAACCAACAAACAACATTCCAGTACATGGAATTGCAGTAGGGATCTCCCTCAGGGTGAGAAGATTTAAAATAAATTGTGCCTGTCTAGTAAGATGCAAGGTCAGCAATATGTCTTTACTCGATCCCTCTGATTTAGCAGTTTTGTTTCTTTACCCTTCCAATGCTGCCCTTTTTGGCTTGTAAATATTTTCTCATATACTTAGGTGGAACAAGCATTGTTCTAGAATCCCTGTTGCTTGGACTGGTCTTCTCTCAAGTTTAGTGCCACCTGTCTCTCTGCAGAACTCCAATTTTCCCAGCTCCTCATTGGCTTAATCACTGATTTTTTGATGGGGTTTTTTTGGGGGGGAAGGTGTAATTTAATGAAGTAGACTTTATATAGTTTTCTGTTGATATTTCTGACCTTTTACAAACTGCTCCCAACAAATGAGGAAGGAAAGTCCTCCAGTCAAGCCCTTTGAGGCTCCAGAGAGCAGAAATCCACTCCTGGGTCTGTCTCAGGCTGTCTCAGAATGGCCTCTGGTCCATTCTGTCTCTGTGCCTCAGTAGAGGAGCAGTTTCCTTTTCCCTGCTTGCTCTCTTGAGATTGCTGCTGATTACCTCTAAGTGATTGGCTCAGCACATTCGTAGGGTGATAGCAAATGAGATGATCTGAATATTTTGCCATATAATTTAGGATGTCATAAACTTCACATTTTGCAGTGCCTTAAAACACAAGACTGATCAGAAGCTTTTGAGCTAGTTACTCACTACTGCTAGCATACTGAAGCTCTGTAGGGAAAGTGGGTTTGGATAGGTTTAGCATTTCAGCTTCTTGTGAATTCTAAAAAGCTCTGAGAGTTATGAATGTGGAAAGTGCAATCAGAAAGAATCAGCTGAAAAGCCGAGAACCAGACTTAACAAATCCAATTTTGAATGACAAACCATTAGTGTTATGTACAATTGCATCTTGCAAAAATTACGCAGGGGATAAATCAGTTATACCCATTAATTTAAACAGTAAGTGTCTTAGAATCGATTGTGATCCTTGCACAGAGTGAATTGGATGTGATGGGTTTTACTTTTTTTTTTCTAGCATAGGATATACACAGGTTTTCTATTTTTGTATTATTTGTATACAATTTTATTTCAGTAAGAAAAAAAAAATCCCCATTCCTATGAAATAAAACGATATGCACTGTCTAAAATACTGATTCTATCTCTCCTCCCACATATTGTCAGCTGCATAGCCTGGAGCTTTTGCACATTTACTTTCCTACTCCCTGGAACACATCTTTAGTCTTTGCTTTCCTCTGTTGCTCTTAGGAGCAAGGATTCAAAATAAGAAATTTGAACATTTAAGATCTGATCCTATCTAACATCTTACATTTCATCTACAATTTTTCAATCCCATCCTAAGCCCCTTTCCTAGCAATGCTGCCAGCAGAGATGCTGACAATGATAGAAGCAAAGAAGACTTTGCCATGCCTGAGCTACAGTGTGGCTAAATCCATACAGCCTTTGTCCAGCAGTAGGATCTTGAGATAAAGTCCAGAAATCCTACCAGGAATTGTTCTGTTGGGTTCACCGTTGTTTTCTCAGTGGTTTCTCTCTGTCACTGACCTTCCAGACACAGATGTGATGAGATAAAAGGAGTTGCAGGACAGAGGGGTGACAAAGCTGGCCCTGGCTGTGCCCTCCTGGGAGCAGCGTGCAGCCTCCTACACAGAGGCAATAGGCAGTGACTACGTCACAGAATTCCCCTTCACAGCTACGCTGGACTTTGTCTGGGACATCAGCATTAGTTTATTCTATCAGCACTTCCTTTTTTTCCCCCAAAAAACTGCTTAGAAGGGCTTTTTATATCCCTTTCATACTTAGTACAGATGAAAATGGTTTATCTTGAGAAGCTATTAAATACCTTGTTGGATATATTTCTGTGTTTGTCCAAAAGTTCTCGGATATTTTCTTTGGTGTTATTTACAGGACACAGCTCAAATTGGATTTTTCTGTTTCACCTGACCTAAAAAAATGACTTTCCATTTTTTAATCCTTCTTAGATGATAATTACAGTTGTAAAATGGCCTGTCATTCTCACAAGCAGAGAATTACTGGATTGAGATGGAGCACAGCGCGTGTCGTGTACTCAGGGCTTTGCAGTCATTTGGTGCACCATATATAGAGACAACACTGAGGGAAGTAGGAGGAAAATAGAACTGGTACTGCTGTGTTTCTCTTACAGATGGGAAATCAATAACATACTTTTGATGAAAGGTGGTAGCTGCATTTCATATTTGTAAAGGCAATGTGTCAGAAATCTATGTAGCATTAACAAAAAATGTTCATGAACTACCTTGAAAAAAGCTATTTTCTTCCATTCATCTGTAAAATACATTATTTACCTTCAACTGCTGAGCACCTGACACAAGCAGGCGCACAGGAACAGCCAGCAGGGGAATGAGAAACATTGTGCAGAACCAGCACCAAACGTCTTTGCACTTAGACCTCACTGGGAGATGCAAAGTAGTCTGACAACGTGTTTGATGACTATTTCAGTAAATTACAAAAGTCACTGTCTCTGGCTGTGGGTCAGTAGCACCTGCAACTGGAAGCTGAAATTGTGCAAGACTTCACTACAGTTATTGCTGCTAAAGAAAAAGCAAATATGTAGTCAATAATTTGTTTTGGTTTTACTAAATATTTCATTTCATAAATCTGCCTTGTCTCATAACTGGAAACAGTAATGAGAACACTTTAATTATAATTTTTTCCAGCTTTAATATTCAGGAAGATTCAGGTGTTGCTATGAATATGAATTTAAATCTTCATAACACAAAGAGATTAAATCACTAATAAAAGTGTGTGAATGACCAAGTAATAAAAGGAGAATATCAAAGTACACAAAAAGTGAAAGACTACAGAAACCATACCATAAAACTAAAGCAAATTTGAACATTTTTTGTGTTCTTAGGCTTCAAAGGCTTTTTCACTTCCCAGAGGAACTCCATTCTCTAGTATTACACCTCAAGAACAAAGTGTATGTAATCTGAAAAATGTGCAATATTGGTGGTTGGAATTTTTGAGAAGAGTTAAACTGAGGCAAGAATCACTCTTTTTTACCTCGCTCCATCACCTTTTCTTGTGTTCCTTCAGTATTATTAACAACACTGTTGACCAGTTGCATTCATCACCATCCTCTATTGAAGTTTCCTAAAGAATTAGATGCATTTGACCTAAGAAGTTTCCATCTTAGGTTTAAGTGTGATCAGGTAGTAAGTAAGCAAGATTTAAGATTGCTTATGATGAACTAGATTATGTACTACCTCGTTGAAAGGAATAAATGATGTCTTCCATTTATTATGCAAGTAGTACAAGATGCTCAAAAAGGCAGGAGCCTGCAGTTTTTGAGCAATACTACATTTTCATCTAGTTGGTTCTGTTACCATTAGGAAACTGCAGCTTTCCAGTGTCCTCTGAGTTTGTCTACCTCTACTCCTCTTGTGGAGGAAGGTAAAGAATAGGAAGTGCCTGCCTGGACATGCTGTGTCCACCCAACCCTGGCAAAGATTTTCAGTCATTCCGGGTTGGGTGACAGTAGCTTGGGTCCCTGTAATCAGGCCAACCTTAGGTAATGCTGTTATCAAAATGGGGGCAAACAAGGTTTATTACAAAGGCATACTTTTCTAAGGAAAGTAGCTTTACATAAAGAGTTTCTTTATCTTAATAGCGTGTGCTGGGAGAGGAAAACAGCAGGAACCAAAGGGTCACACAGAACTGCCTTAGCAATCTATTCAAGTGCTTGGCTCCTGATCCACTCTTTAAAAATAAATCCTTGCTCTTATATACAGCAAGAGAGATGATATATACGACATTTGCCCTACAGAGGTATTTTTGGAGTATTATTTTTATGTTCTGATTTGAATATTTGGGAATGTTGTAAGGCAGGCATTGCTCTGGTTTGGATGTTGTGGAGGGTGGACTGTTGGCGTCAGGCAGTGCACATTAACAGCCATAGCAACTCGGACCTCAACACCCACTGTGTGTCTCAATAGAGGTATTTGGGATGGAAGAACTTGTTTCAATCTCAGTTAAAAGAGAATTTTCTATGTTCTGTATTAGTTTAATAAAAGAGACTTTGAGACATTACAGTTTGACCTAAAGAAAGGATACAGATGCCACTGATTAATCTTACTGTCATGAAGTGGTTGTTCCTGCTAACAAAGAAAATGACATTATGTTCTCTTGCAATATATTCTGCCCTTTATAACCTTCGGAGCAAAATAGCTACATACAGAAATCAGAAATTGTATGCTTTACTCATATCCCCTCAGTATTTATATTTCTCAAAGGGAAGGCAGAGGATACCTGAGAATATTGTCTGATAAAACAGCTTGGTTAATGGTCTGTGGTTTTAGGCTCTTTGTGGTTATCACCAAATTGCAAAAAGCAATATCTAATCTTGACTGGAAAAACAACAAATCCTGAGAAAAAAGTGTGTTCTTTTCTGAGATGAAACAATTTCAATCACCCTTGGAGGCTAAAAAGTTAACATTTTCTTGTGCTGCTACAAATATTTCTCTATTTCCCCTAAGTGTACTAAGTCAGTGAATATTATCAAATGTAATAACATTCACGACTGACTTTGAACATTAGTAGGACTAATAAAGTTGGATATTACTTTATCATAGTCTATTGCCTTTGAATTTACATATAAATCCACAAAGTTTTACTATTAAGCTAGTCTAATGATTAAACTATGCTGAGCTAATAATGGATACAAATAAGTGCAGTTACT
The DNA here is from genome assembly GCA_013397565.1 of Ptilonorhynchus violaceus. Lineage (NCBI taxonomy): Eukaryota > Metazoa > Chordata > Aves > Passeriformes > Ptilonorhynchidae > Ptilonorhynchus > Ptilonorhynchus violaceus. The sequence continues at coordinate 2,809,337 of VZRJ01009816.1, read as the reverse complement.
AAGCAAAGTTGCACATACGAATACTTCATTCCACACTATCCCTCACAACTACAAGCCATCATTCATTTTCTGTTATATTCATTTCTTAGAATCAGAAATTCATAGTTATGTTAACTTATAAATTAAATATTTTTCACTTCAACTCGTATTATTTGTTATCTTCCATCTCTTAAGTGGATGTCTGCAGATTCAGATATGGGAGAGGATTTAGATTATGGTGACCACATTTGCTACAGCTTTACCCAAATGTGTTTTTCCTTCCTGCATTAGCATTTTTTTCATTGAAAGGATATGGTTTCATAAAATGTTCTCTACTACTTGGTATAAATACGTCACTTTACAAAAGAGAACAGAAGAATTTGTGAATGCATTTTGTAAATTGGAGATATTTTTAGCAAGGACAGGTGAGTTTGCCTTTCAGAGACCCTGTGTGGTGCAAACAGACTCTATGGGATCAATACCAGTGCCTTGCCTATGATTATCTATCCTGGCACTCTTTCCAGTGATTCATTTTCCATGCTTGTTTAGTCTAAAGCTTCCCGTGGGAAGTCCCATGCAGACTGCTGGCTGCACTCTTTCAAAGATAGAGGCTATCATGGTTGTCATTTAAGGATTAATTGTTTGTGACATACACAGATTAAATAAATAGGACTGCATAGTTCTTGTGTGTTGAACTGGTTTTAATTCCTGGAAGGAAAAATGTAGGCTGACTTCTTCTCTTAGGAACTACACAGGATGGATGCAGTAAGTTTCCTTTAATGACAGATCAGGATTCATCATCTCTCCATATCTGACTACTCATGCAAGCAGTGGCTGAAGACTTTTACAAGGTAGACAGTAATTCCATATTTAGTCCTCAGAGTCCCTTCAAACGAGCTGATTTAAAAGCCATATGCTAATATTAATGTTAAACTGTCCTCATGGAGCACAAATTGTCACTGCTCTTCCCTCTAAATATTTTACAGAGTATTGCTTCTCTTTATCTTAGGGGCATGTGAAAGGCAAATTGTCAGTAAATACTAACAAGAGTAACAGCTGTAGGATGCACTGTTATACATTTAAGTAGTTTTATTAATCAAGTTTGACTGAACTACGCAGGACAGCACCAATATTCACAAAAGTGCTGTGTTGAATACTGCAGCACCTGACTCTTCCAAACCACTCTGCTCCATGAAGGAAGGCAGATTAAGACATGAGGAAAAACCAGCTCAGTATTCAAAAGCTTTGTTCATCCATAGTGCCAGTAAGTAGGAATTTTTTTCAGGTAGAGCAGCTGGGGAATCATTTTTAGGGTGGAAAAAAATAAACTGCATCTAAAGTTTGCAGCTCCTTTTGCAAATACAGTGTTAGGCTGCAGAGCCCGTCAGCTGCTTTATTTTTCAGCACGGAGAGAGGAGTGTGTTCTTATACAATGATTTTGATGATATTTTTTCTTGCTTTATCTCATCCTTCCAGTTTTTGGCAGGCGGTTGAGCAGCAACTTTCTGTTCAAGCTCATTTCTTTTCTAATTATCCTAAGTGTTACAACTCTCTACAGTTATTCTCTTTATGAGATACACTAATCATTAGAGATAAGTTTTGCTTCGTGGAAACTAATCATAATATCAGACAATACTACAGTAATACCAAACATGTCTATTTTGTTAGACCACCGTGTCTTGGGATGGAGATAAGCTGCTTTGTGTACAGAATGGAGAAAAGGAAGGTCGTGGTTGGACCCAGTGGATTGAAGGAGACGAAATGCACCTGGTAAGATCACGTAAGAGGTTTTGAAAGCCAGTCTATTAAAATGGTTAGCTATAGCACAGCAGGGGATGTGCTGTGTTATTTTGGCTTGCTTTGACGTAATTATGTATTGGTGCAGTATTTTACTTCTTTCTAAAGCAACAATTTCATTTGGAGCCATTATGTTTTCATGTCCCTTACAAAGACTGACAATTCCAAAGCACTGCTCTTTCTGTGCTCAGTGTCTGTCCAGACACACCAGGCTGAAATGTTCACACGAGGAAGACGTTTAACAGAATGTCCCTCACAGTCTGTAAAATACTCTGTATGGGAGCTGTGAAACTGTGCACCCAACAATAAGGGGAAAATACACCTTTGTTCTTTTAAAATAATTACAGGCTACACTACATTATAGCTTAGAGAACTAAAACAGCAATTAAGTTTTTGAAATGGATGTTCTTTCAGATCATCATTTTTATCTTTCTAAATTAACAGGACTTGAAAGAAGATGCCTATTCTTTTGTCCTATAACTCTTTATAGCATCCTCACTCTTTCATCAATGTGGGTAAAAGGCAGCCTTCCTGCTGAGATAATAAAAGCCAACCTCCATTTCTGTTCACTGTGCAGTACTATTAGCATTCAGCAGTCTAAATGGATATCCTCAGTAGCAGAGTTATGAAATCTTTGCAAAGGTACCCCAACCCCCTTATTACTAAACCTAATCCAGTTTAGGAAAGGAATGTATATGACAGATCTTACCACATGGACTATGTATTTGATATAGCACAGGTAGGGAGAAAGTTGCTGTGTAAGTGATCACTTCATAGCTGAGGCCATGGGCTCACCTCAGGTAGGGGAGGAAGCAATAAAAAGGAGATGCCAGAATTTCCTGTGCGTGCACACTCCCTCTATGAAGCACATTTCAGTATTTCCAGTCTACCTCCCAACTGCACAACAGGTACTGCCATGACACCAAGCATCAGCCCTGCAGATTCCCTGCTGGCAAACAGGTCTGAATTACCCATTACAAAGTCTGGCCTGGAAGTTCAGCTTACACCTTGCTGCCCTCAATCATACACATCTATGCACTCATCTGCACATACATGAAACCATAGCACTAGTTGCTCTTGGATTTCTATGTTGGCAGCCTGGTTTCTGTCCCTTGCTAGCTCCCAGGCATTATCTCTTCCCATCTTCTGTCCCCAACACCAATTTCTTTAGCCCTATTTCTGCTATCCTTACTCTGATTCCTGCTCTAGCCACGCAATCTGGCCATGGACCTCCAGCTGAGACCATTCTCTATACTTGTCCCTGTCAAAAGGTTGATTTTAGAAGTCAGAAATTCAGATTCAGTTGCTGAAATATCTGTGCCTAGTGCCACTTCAGGTAGCCCAAGGTTACCTGACTGATCTCATGCTGCTTTTCAGAAGGCTGGGAAGGGTTCTGGATCATACCTGCCAGCTCATCCATGCAGGCATCCATGCACTCATTGGCATGTACAAACTCTTGTACAGTTTATCACAATCTGTCTCCCGTGTACACAGAAGTCAGTACAAAATTACTTCATGCAAAGGAAGTAACCAAGTATTTTAGAGTCCACTCCTCAGTATTTCAATTTTCTCACTTCTTCTATTTTATGAACTTCAAAAGATGTTCTCTTTATTTCTCTGAATCCTTGTCAATGCAACTCTGTCCATTAAAAATACAGTAAAGAGTGCCATTTAGTATCTTATTTTTGACCAGCTAAGATTACTAGGTCCTGTACTTTTGAGAGTGCTTTGACACAATGAGCAGTTACGTCTTAAAAATTGATACTTCAATAGCTTTATGATTCTATTGAACTTTATAAAATGAGCCAAGTGTTCATTTAATTCTTTCCACAGTTAGAGAGTGGAACCACATCCTTTAGTAGTTTATCGCTTCCTATATTCTTCTTTTCATTCTATGGTCTGTACTTTGTAGTTCTTTTTCCTCTTCAGATTTTATGTGAGTGACTTATTTGACCATTCCCCATTTCCTTTTGAGTTTTATTGCCCTTTTCTATTGTATTGATTGCTTCTGCCTTGCAGTTTTTGTCACTGTCAGCAGATCTCTCAGCCCGAATTGCACGCTCCTTCTTCCAGGTTACCTCTACAGTAGTGAACAAAACAGGTCCTAACTAAAATCACTGGATCAGTCTGCTTCTTTCAGTAATGGAGATGGTGAACAGGGAACCAGCAGCAACCTTACAAATCAGAGCCCAACACACAAACATTGCACCTGCCTATGCCCTGTTCACAGTGATCCAGTGATTAGCAAGTGGGGATTTTTGGAAAAGCTCGTACGGAACACAAAGGAACAGCAGGCAGTATTAGGCATCCAGTATGGTGAGGTTCAGTAACACTCACTGCTCTGCTGTTTTATAGCCCTGGATCAAATCTTCTGTCCTTTTGTAGCCATGATCTCTGTGTTGCTAAGGTGGGCCTTCAGCTGATCTCTGGGTTTGTAGGCTTGAGCTACCAGTCATCAACACACAGATTCAGGACTGCTCAGGCAAATCCATGTCCACTTCTTTAGGTGTCCAAAATAGAGAATGGCCATTTCAAAGACCTAAGCAGTTGCATACATTGAAACTAGAGAATAATACACCAGGATAAGATCTGAGATCCCAAAATAACTTCTCCTACTCCACCTGTTAGCAGAAAACAAACCCAAATCAGATGGGTTTAGGATGAAAAATAGGTTAAAATATGTACAAGACTCCCAATTTAATTTAATAGAAAATTGTGGATTCAAATTAAGCTGGACATACATATGAATCTGTAATGTTTGTGTCGTAAGTAAAAGTTGTATTTTTTAATTATTTTCTCTCTCTAGGAAATAAGAGTGTGTGGAGTCAAGTGTAAGCAGGTGTTTAAGAAGGTACAGTGAGCCTACTGCTGATACAGGAGTGAAGAACAGTAGAACTTCCAGACTTATCACCAAATCTCCAAATGCTAGTCCTAAGCATCATCAGACAATGAAGATCACATTAGAACTGTATCGTTAGAATAAAATATTTTTAAGAAATAACTTGGAAAAAATGACTGCAAATAAAACTATTTTTAGAAATTCCAATTAAAGATCCTCAACACTATAAATGTGTGCATACCATAATTCTTGACTACACCAAAAGAGGACTGTTAGGTATAAGACAAGATGCTGAAGTTTAAGACCTTGTAAGCTGTTTTTTTACTCTCAGTAGACATCACCCTTTCATAGCCTTAGCAAAGGGCCTCCAGGTAGTCTTGTTTTCAAATGCTGAACTGTAGTTTTAGGGAAGCAAATGAGAGATGTAGGATGCAGATTGCCCTTAAATCCTGAATTCACTAAAGCCAGTGAGAATTTTACCATTAGCTCCAATGGAGTAGTACTACACTGAAAGTATTCCACCAAAAACCTGATTTCTCAAAATGACTAAAGTTATGGACCAATAACAGGACTTACAAAAGCATGGCTAAGGGGCAATTCTTTTCTAAATGCTTTAGCCAATATCTGCACATGCATTTTTTTTCTTCTTCTGGAGAAGCTAAGAGTAAGATCATTGCTAGAAACTGTCTAGAATTATACACGCACCACAGAAGACATGACCAGCATTGCTTTGTACAATATCATTTGCAGATTTTTTTATGCCCCATCATAGTCCTCGTGTTCTTGTGCAGACTGAGCATAGCAGAGCATTGGCCTGGTGGTTTAGATCAGAACACTGATTTAAACATTAGTTAGAGTAGTGATTTGCAAACCATACTGTCCCATTTTCAGTCCATCAACACACTGGATATACAATTAGCACCACCACTTCACATCAAATTCAGAAAGAATACGGGGTGCCTGGTTGGATCAGACCTTTAGCATGTAACACAGAATTCCAAGTGTCTCTGCTTTTGCGTTCCCTGGGGACCCAATGCTGACTGAGACATTTTAGACATGTAAATGGGAGCAAATGCTGCCATCCTCTACTAACTAGAGACCATTTTAAAATATGCACTATTATTAATCCTGTCTAGAAAAGCTAGGAGCCTGATCTAACATAGGATCATAGACACATAGAATGGCCTGAGCTGGAAGAGACCCTAAAGATCCTGTAGTTACAACCTCCCTGCTGTACGTGAAGAAAAGGAGGTTCAGAACCAGTCATTGTAAACCCTAAAGTTAGCACAGCAGAGACGATAAGTTTTCTGAACTAGGGTATTTCAATAGTAATATATATTGTGAGTGTAGCACCAGATGGGCTGTAATGGACATCTAATTCAGTTTTCTAAAGTTTTGGGGGTTGTTTTAATTCAGAAAGTACACAGAATATATTATCCATGAAGACTTCAGCATCCCCATGTGATAAACAGGTGAAAAATACTCCCTCTCCATTAAGTTCTTGTGTTACCATTGCCACAGCTGTGGAAGATACTACTCAGAATTATAGACATGTAACACATTGTTTAAGTTCTCCTGTAATTTCTTTTTCTTGGCAATACTCATTTCTAAAGAAGTCTCTGGGAAATACTTGAGTCTTATCAGCCAGGTACATGCAGAAGCTGTTTTTCTCTAATGGAGGAGTGTGTTAGCCACCCAGCTATATTTCCATGGCTAAATGGATATCCCTGCTGACCAACATACAAACCACCAGTTAATGGTGATTAAGTTTTCGTGTACTTGAAGTGGGACAGGTCAGAACTGGTTACAATTAAATAAGATAGAAAGGTTGTAGGAGAGGGAAAAGGATCAAAAACCTGCGGATCTTGGGCTAAAATGCTGCTCTGCTTAAGTGAATTTGCAAATAGTTGTCTATTTAAAATGCTATTTATCATCTGGCACAAGGTTGAGGATATCCCAGTTGCCAGATTTCAGTGCATCAGTCATTTGTTTTTGTTGAAAGATTATTGGACACAGAAACATCTTTCCTTCAAGTTTCTAATTCTTGATTTCATAATCATGGACACCCTCCAGGTATCTCTCCACTCTTCAGCCCCAAGGAGAGCCTGAAAACAAATAAGTAACTGTAATAAAGTGATGGTTCACACCACTATCCCCAGTAAAACTTGGCATGATTCTTTTTAATGTTGAGCACTGACTGAGACCTTTTTTGAAATGTAGTTTTCCTTCAATAGAACTTGGCAGTTCATAACCCTTAATTCACCAGCTGTCTTCTAATTTTTGCCTGCAGCTCTCTGCAGTCTTGTGTAACATTTACAAACTCTTTCTGCAGAAGGTTGTAAGTGGATCAATTAACATCTAGCTAAGTAAATCCAATTGTTAAAAGCTATTATTATTGTAATCAAACAGACAGCTTTTGCCCTTTGGGTCATTTGGTACAAGGGCAAATTTAGCACTGTACTAATAACTAATCGCTTATCAAGCAGAAGCAATGTAACCTGCTGCTAATTATGGAGAAAAGACAGGTTCACAAAGTACTTCCGCAGCTCATGGATGTAAAATCCAGAAAACTTCAGAAATATTTAACTTTGAATACATTCACTTCAAATCATCTCAATTGCTTGTCATTGTAATTGTAACCTCTTCTCTGTACTGCAGCAACCCTTTCCCTTGGAAAAGGAAATTATGTTCATTCGTTGCTTCCACGACAATGCTTTTCAATTAATGTGTATAAAATTAACCACGCTGTTTCCATGAACCTTTAACAACTTGTTATCATAAAATGTAATTTAAAACTTTCTCCATAAAATAGATGCTTACTGAATGCATAACATTCAACAATTACTTGACAAACACCTGCCTCCCTGACTATTTCATAACTACTTAGTAGCCATGACCTTCACAGTGAATACAGATCTGGATTTGCTTGCTACTCAGGAATCAAACTTTATATTGATTTTCTTGATCTTCAACAGAATTTCAGCTGTGGTTTGCCAATACCAACTCTATTTCTGCAGAACTGCATTACCTTCAGATAATAGACATTTTATATTTTGTAAGGAAAGACCAGTGCCTGCAGAAGCCATGTGAATGGAAAGGGAAAAATGTGCATTTCAGCATTTCTAAAAGATAAATCCAGACTTGATATTATGCTCAATCCAGAAAACTCTAGGTGAGAAAAGCTGAAAAGTACAGGACAATGTGTTCCATAAGCCTGATAGTTGTACCTCAGTTCCCATTGTTTGGGCTTTTCTGTGCATTTTCTAGGTGGGTATGGTCTTCTGAAGACGATTTTGGGGGAACTCACTGCCACATTTCACAGTTCTCTAGCTTTACAATGAAGGGCACACAGAGAAGGAAGTCATACCTGCTGTCCCTACGGCACATAAAGTCATGTTGTGCATATGAAACTGCAGCTTTAGAGAAGAAGTGGAGAGAGATAACCATGTTTTTAGCAAGCATGGGGCAACAGAGAAAAATTCGGAGCCTGAAAGTTCAGGATGGCCAAACTTACTGTGAAAAAAGAAGCAGCAATGTGCAATACAGCTGTGAGCAGCCTGCTTATTATGCTGGAGATGCAGAGAATTAAACAAACAAAGGGTTAATTTAGGTTGTGTGCTTAGAACACACAATGATTAAGAAGTGAGCAGAGCATGAAAGAAGTTTCATTAGGATTTGAAAATCATCACGTCTCTGCAAATGCAAAGAATCAGGGACAGAATTATCACAGAATCATTGAATGGTTTGGATTGGAAGGGATCTTAAAGACCATCCCGTTCCAACCCCCTGCAGTGGACAGGGACACCTTTCACTAAACCAGGTTGTCCAAAGCCCAGACCAACTGAAACTCGTTGTAGTGGCAGGATCTGTAAAGGAAACAGAATGGCCTTTTAAGAGTAGGAGGAGAGGGACAGATGAGAAAGAAAAATGAAAAATTAGTAGCACCAATATTTTTAAACAAATTGATTGGGTTTGATAGAATAATCTGTAGAGATTATATATTCACTTGGCAAATTCTTTTCTGTTTTATACGAACACTTCAAAACATACATATTTATTTTAGTCGTGCAAATAAGAGTATAAAACATCTATATCACTACTTGAACACTGGATATTTTATGTGAATGCAAATCTAATATAATCTATTCAAAATAAATGTATGTCTAAGGACTGTTATTTTTTTGTTTCTGTATTCCAAAAATCCAGGATTTTTTTAATAGATGCCAAAATATTTTCCCGGCAGAAAAGGAGAAAAGCACACAAAATAGGCCAGATTCCATTACCTAAAGAGGTATTTAAATATCAATTAATATTATTAAATTAATGGTATTAATGAATCTTTTGAAATGCCTTTAATGTTGCTAGAGCATTTCACCTGCAGATATATTCTGTAGTGCCCTGTATGCAGAACACCACCCTTTTTGATTTCCATAAAATATGGATAATATTACACCAAAACGTTCTCCCAGCCTTTACTGATTTGTAGCTGAAGCCAGAATGTTATCTCTGGATTTAATAGCCTTCACCATTTTTTTTTTAGTGAAACTCTCTGATAACTTTTGGGATCAGTGTAAACAAAACAGCCTCTTTCCATTGTTGAGAAAACCTCTTTTTTGTTTACTTGAACCTGCTACCTGCTATTATACTGTAATTCCTCCTAATTCTTGCAATGCAAGAGATACCAAACAACCATTCCTGGGCAAAACTGTTTTTTCCATGACACTCAGATTTTTACTCCTTCTAGTGTATAAACATGGCTATTTTTATATTTTACAATCTAAGCCATGGAAATCAGAATTGAAATAAGAGTTGGGGTTACAGTCTACATTTATGCAACAGTCCAACTGTGAAGGAGGGGAAAGAGTTACTTAGTATGATCTATGTAACAGTTTAATTGTAAAATAAACATGGGCTGAATGGCAAATCCCTTATAACAAAAAGGTGCATTAGATTCCTAAAGAGTCTCCCACGGGACTGAGCAGTAGAGTGTAACAGCCCACTGGCATGGCATGAATGATGTGCTCCACTGGATACATCCAATTTCATCAATGTCTATCATTTGGCTGACTCTACTGTATGAAACTTGAGAGTAAAAAGCAAGAGTTCACCATTACAACATTCATAAAAGTTCCTCAGATGTATCATACTGTATTACATTCTTTTTTGGACAGGCTCATCTGTAATCACATAACAGATTCACAGCTATTCATCCTTTCACCCTCTATTAGTGGCACATTTGTCTTGGATTATTACCTACGTGGTACAGCTATTTCTATTTTAAGGAGGTTTTTTAACCTCAAAGCAAATGTTTATTTAAATAATTTACTCCTGTCTAGCAAAAGTGCACACAATAGTAGAGCCCCTTCAGTACCACGTATTTTATTACCAGGGCAAGCACTTTCTCTGTATTAATAGCTAATAATAAGTATCTACACTGATCACTTAAACAGAATGGCATTTCAGTTCTTCACCAAACCCTCCAATAAGACTGCCTGACAATAAAGTTTCTGCACCATGGAGGCAAAATAAAATTCCTTCTTTCAATGTTAACAGTCTTATTAAAGGAATGGAGGAAAGAAGGATAGGAAACAGTCTGTGGTTATTGACTCTACACTTATTTACATAACAAGAGACCATTTGTCTTGTGGTACACCACTATTCTAGTGCTGAGCAAATTAAAAGGTCAATATTGTGACAAGAGCATTCCAAATTTAAAATATTTTATTTAAATGTTCATCTGTTTGACAGTTCAAGATTGGAGCAGAAGCATGAGCAGTTGTTTATGGGTCCATAAGCATTACAGAGTGGCTAACATTTAAAACTTGTTTGTGCATGTGCAGAAATCCACACAACATGATCATCCGCAGTACACTGCCAGGATATGCAGTCCTTAAAAGTGCTTTTAGACTCACTTCCAGAGCTTTCTTGTAACTGTTTGACTGGTTTTTCTTTCCCCTCCCCTTTCAGCTACACAAGGCAACAGTACAGAAGTGCAGGGTTGAAACACAAGAAATGGTGAAAAAAGACCTAATGCAAAATTGTACTGAAATTTGAAGTTACACTTAAACTGAAAAGTTCCTCTCCATCCTGATGTTCCCACCAAATTTTTCTCTAATGTGAGTCAGTGGACTTACTACGGAAGGGAGGTGTTTATAATGCAAGCAGTCACCATTATAGTTTGGTGGGGCTTAGAACCACAGCATATGGGGAGAGCTCACTGAAATTTAACATTCGATCAAGTGCAACAAGACTCACAGTAGCTCCTTGCTCCCTTTCTCTCATTCTAAATCAGCATGATTCAATTTATATTTTGTAACCAAGACACTGATGCTTATTATCCATAACCATTACAATTTCCTACACTTCTCTCCAGCTGGGCATGTTAAGGGCACACAGAAGTTAACACAATTCAATAGTACTTCTGTGAAATGACTGTGTGATCTTTCACTCATGCTGTCAAGAAACATTACCATTCTTGATGCTGACATTTCCAAGTTTATTTTTGTAGAGGAAAATGAGAGAAAAGTGCCATTTTATTTATGTTACAGCAACACAGAAAGAACTTAAACACAGTACCAAGCAGCTCCTCCAAACACTGAGCTTTAGGTACAACAATGTAGCTCACTGTGATGCAGCCTCTCCATTGTATCACTGATGCCAGTGCTCATCAGAGGCACTTCATTACTCACAACAATCCTTAAGGGCAACATATGGTCTAAAGTAGCACTAGCTGGAAAGCCAGTCATCACTCCTCCTTTATTCCAACACATACGTTCCATTATTCCAGCTATAGACACAGATACTTTCTCAGTTCCTCAGTTCATAGGAACTGGTAATAAATTCTCACTCTGAACGAATTACTTGAGCGTTTTAGACCTATTATATACCTAAAAAGCCAGCCAAAAGCACAGAACAGACCTTCACAACACTCTGCAGCAGTAACACATCATCCCAACTTCGCCCGAGATTGGCTCCAACCAATCTGAGACACGGGGGCTGGCTTAGGAGCCAGACAAACAAGAACTGCACACTACATTTCACACTCTCCTAAATGATGCAGAAACAGATGATTCATTCCCTATCAAACAAAACAGAAAAGAAGTAGAACATCAGAGTTCCTTAGCAAAATAATCTGTGAACAGTCTAGTTCCACCTCCTTAAGGACTAAAAAGCCCCAAATTTCCATTAGAAACTTTCCTTGTCATCTTTTGCGCGATTGAACACAAGGAAAATGTCTCCCAAACACAGATGCAGAATTATTTCAGATATTGGTTTTTTTCAACATATGTACAACCCTTCATAATGTATTTTTCTCACACAGCAAGTCTACCTTGTAGACATTTCAATTATCACATTACACAAAATTCCATTTCTGGTACCCACTTGCAGCATGGTAGCATTTATTTTTGACTGTCTTTCCAAATGTATTTTGGGAACCAAAGAAATAAGTAGGTATTGAGTGCTGAAGGTCACTCAAAAACCTTACCAGGTGCTTAACTTAGTTAAAATTAACAAGTACCTAATTTGCTTGAACATCGTGTGGATTTTTTAGGAAAGCCTTTTTCCCTCTTCAGCCGCAAAAATGCTTTGAAAAGTTGGTTCAGTGTCATGCAGCACTTCCCACTCCAGCTTGTGTAACTTCAGGACATCTAGTTACCTTCTGAGTCACATGTTCCCCTGAAGTGATTGGTTTTCATACCCATTAGACACTAAAAATTCCAAAAGGGAACAACTAAATCTTAGTGAAGGTAAAGTTAGAGAATATCCTCAGATAAATAATATTGTTTTTACGTCCCCCCTGCACAATGAAAAGGAAAAAAAAGACCCACAACAGTGAAATCATCAACAGCAAAATAAGAAGAGCTTTCAATTACAGAGCCAAGGTTCATGACCACAGGTTCATTACAGTTCATCTCTGAAGCATAAAACCTCAAGACACTGGATCACGTGCCTAAATGCAGGATGGGACACTGCTTATCTGGCCTGGTAAATCCTCCAAAATATGTTTGTATGAGTCAAGAGAAAAAATAAATGTAATAGGTATGCACAGAAAAGGGCACTTTTCATAAGAGATATTCCTCTGTGAAATAAAGCTCTTCCTGGACCCACTGCAACTTTTTTTGCAGTGTATTTTGTTTTGTTGTGCAACATCTGCATTCCTCCAGACAAAAAAAAATTGTTGATGAAACAGCTTGGGCAAAGAAAGATTTTCCGTTTTCCATACTCCTTTTCTTTATAGTGTAAGTGCTCCTTATTTTTAGAAAATTCAGTTTTGTAAAGCTGTACCATAGGTTATTTTGGTGTTTATTTGCTTATAATTTGATCTTTTCATAATAAAAGTACTTGCTGAACTAACCCTTTTTTAATTACTTTTGTTTTATCTTTTGAAAAGATAGCAAAAGTACCTGTAATTTTGCCAAGGATTTCAAAAGTAGGTATTTCCATGTTTAAGATTAACGCAAGTATATTTCCTTGTTGTAATTAAATATCTAAATTCAATCTACTGTCTCCATTGCAAATGCCCTTGAATGGGATTCTGCAGGGTACTGAGATCTCTACCCTGATATGGGAGCTATTAAAACACAATGCTATCACTGACAGAAAGCAAAAAGTTGTGTTGATGTGCAGAGTAGATAAAAGGCAGATTACTCAGCAGCTGCTGGGCAGACACTAATGAAAATGTATTAATGGGGAGAAGAGGAACAGTCTTGGGCTGCTTTTGATAAATCTAAACTTTCAAAGCATCTAATTAGAGACCCAGTCTAATGAGTGTGTGTCTAATAGGCACTATAGAAAAGGTTATAATAATGACATGATGTCTTCTTTGAAACTTCAGATGTGTCCAAGTGCCACGCTGTACTATAACCCTTAGTTGCAAGTGAAGGATATGTTGTTGAACAGAGGGAGCAAATCAGCCTTTCAAGGCTGTAAGTACATTCCAAGGAATGGCAGGCACAAGGCAATTTCACAACTGTCTGTTAAGAGGGCTCACAGCCCTTCCCACCGTGCTGTGCTTTGTCACTGTCACTGTTACAGCATGGTGCTGGTTGACCCCTCAGGACCGCTGGCTGAAGATGGAGCTGCAATAGTCACGAGGCAGAAAAGGGATCATTTTTCCCCTCATGCTGAATATTGTTCTAACAGACATTTTTTCTACCTTAAAATGCCCACAGGTTTCAATCTCTTGATAACAGAGCTAATTCATGCAGCAGTCCTCTCCCCAAAAGGTTCATCTTTCAGCCGGGAAGCAATGGAGCACAATATCCTGATAACCAAGACACTTCTTTTGCCTGACAGGGTTGTCTTTTACTAGCAACAAAGGCAATGATAAACATCATTCTAACAGATCTATAGCTTACTGCAACGACTTTGGTTTATGTTTGGCAAGTTAGAAAAAACTGCCCAGTTATCTCTATTTTTACAAGTAGCACATTTCATTTCAGCACAGGACTTTGTTTTCCCACTGTCAGGAAAGGAGACTCCTCATAAGGAGCCTAATGGTGCTGAAGAAATACTTCCCAGCTCAAACTCTTTTTTCATGGTTGTTATCACAGAAGTCAAAGCTGGCATTTCACTTGTGCTGCTTTCACACACCTCACAGTCTGTGTCTGTGTTCATAAAAAGGAGACACTTGAATCCATATTGGATTTTGCTCTGCTCAAACCTCAGATCACCTGGAAATTTCCATACAATCAAGACAAAGCCAAAAAGCTACAATAACTATAACTTCAAATACATTCTAAAATGGGCAAGTGGGAAAAATCTCCAGAGACCAGAGTGGATACTTTCATTTTGCACTAAGTAGCAAATAATTTTAGCAAGACAGAGGTAAACATGGTTGTTCAGCCTTATTCATTCAGCCTCCTTAAGTTCCTTTCGGAAATATTCTAGGCAAGCTGTTTTCCTCCCTTCCTTCCTTCCTTCCTTCCTTCCTTCCTTCCTTCCTTCCTTCCTTCCTTCCTCCTTCCCTTCCTCCTTCCTTCCCTTCCTCCCTTCCTCCCTCCCTCCCTTCCCTTATTAGTATAGTATATAAAAAACTCACTTGTATAGTTCTCCAGTTTCTAGGAAGCTTTTAATGTAAATTTGAAAAAGTAACTTTCAAACACTCTATTGAAAATAACTCTCCTTCTCAATTAATTTTATTTCCACATATAAACTAGACAAACATATCATCATGAACATAACTCTGAATTTCTGGGGAATCTTTTCCTAATTTGAGATTATATTTAGGCCTCAGGTTTTCAATTTTCAATTATTTTCTCTTTTCTTTTACTCTGCTAGTGAAACACAATCTGCCAATCTGTTATATGTTTAGATATAGGTATATCTATATCTACATCTATAAATTTTCATGTAAAATACACAATTTAAGAAACATTATTTTCTCTTTTATCTTCTTCTGTATTAAATGTACTTGGTACTTTTTACTGAAAAGTGAAATTACCATCTTTATCAATTCCTTATTTCAATTCAGACTTCCAGTGGCAATGTCAATAAATCAGATATAAATGATCCTTCCCCCTGCTTTGCATGCATGTGCATCCAGTTACTGAAACCACATGGCATCACTGCTATGAAGAACCTATCCTGTCATATGTCTGGGAGAAATCTTAACTTCAGCAATGTATCCTGGATTATACTGCTTGGCCCATCACCAATGATTCTTAAGTTGATTGATTACACACATGCCTTAAGAGCCAGCTTGCAGTGTCAAGTGTGTTGCATTTTAATAACACTGAGTACACCAACTCATTTAACTACACCAAACAATATTTGAATTTTTCAACTTAGATTTTTTTAAAGATTACTAGAAATTTCCATCTTAAGCACTATTTCTATCAAATAATTGCCGACTTAGAGCCAGAAATTCACCCAAAGGACAGACAGACATCTAAATGCCCCTGTTACTACAACAAATTATTTTCTAATAAGTTCCAGGATGCCTTGGAGAGTTAAACCCTGGTTCATTCCTCAAACAGGATGTGGTAGAATGAAGCCAGAGCTTTTCCCACAGCAGGGCTGCTGTTGTGGAGCTGGAGATGAAGGCAGAAAAGAATTAACCATAGAGCACTCTGAGAGGAGTAAGTTTATGAGATTTACTACACAGAGCATCCCTTAATCAACAGGAAATAACAACTTGTGCCTATATTCTAAGAGAGATGCAACAGCACAGGATGATAACATTCAGTTACCCTGAAGATTTTGCTGCTGGGTTACTGAGCTGGTATTTTTTTCCATCTGAAGCAGTAAAACTGAATTATGGCATAAAGAAAGCATTCAGAAAATAGATACACTCACCTATCTAGGAATTTTCCTAGGAGTAGGGTAACAGTTCTGGAACTGCTCTGCACTGATAGCAGCATAGTGAAAGAAAACAGGCTAAATATTATTGTGGATTTTCATCAATAGATCTGGACCCAATTTACAGTCTGGGACAGTGGCTTTAAGTCCTTAAGGTTATCACAAGAACGGTTCTAACCTTTTACTAAATGGCTACAGTGAATCCAAAATTGTGCACTAATTGCAACAGCTGATACAAATTTTTTCTGTTCATCTGGGTTCTAGAACTTGAAGCAAAATCTTTCTATCATTGAATTCTATCACTTATGAGTTATGTGAAAACTTGAGGTCTAAGATATTTGAAAGTATCCCTATAAAGTGTTCTTCAGATGAGGTAAAAGGACTATTTCTGTTTGACAAAATTGATTCTTTAAATGTTCTTCTAACAGATGAGACCCAGCATTAAAATGACATTTCAGGTTTTATGGTCAAGCATGAACAAGCCAAAGGAGATACATATTTTCTTAGCTAAATTGTGCTTGTCATAGAAGTATCAAAGAAAAAAACCACAGACTTTCTATAGATTCTTTTAATTCAAAACCCATCTATCAGTATTTCAGTTCAATGTCTAAGCAATGCAACCTTTATCTGATGAAGATAAGAAGTGGCAGTTGCAATTACAAAACTTTGCCTCAGAATAAATGGAATTAAGTTATAGATTACAGTTACAGATATTAATGCATAGCTCATGCAGGGAATTCAGGTCCTGAAAAAATCTTTTAAGGGAAAATTTAAGCAGCCTTAATGGCAATGACAAAGCACTTAAACTGCATTCAGATTTTCCATCCACATTAAAGTTAGCCCAGAAGGAAGCATGCTTTAGTAGATAATACAAAGGGATATACTCACTACTTGCTCTGCCTAATGGCTTCTTTCATGACCTTGGCCAAACCATGTTGCAACCCTTTAGTTTTTCTAATTTCACAAAGGCTGATGATTCTTATCTTCTTCCTCAAAACCTGGATAAAGAGCTTTGAATAAATGCTCAGGAGAATTAAGGAACAAATAAATTCAGTATTCCTCATTTATTTTGAAACTCAATGTCAGCATTATACACTGGCTAATATTTCCTAAGAGCATAATTTCTCATAATGTATATCATTTCAGTAAAAGTGAGTTCTCAAGACAGTAGAATCCACTGGATTATATATTTAATGTTATCAAACTCAGTAACACAACCACTAGTGACATTTTGAAGTCTCTGAGAGATAAAGTCCTTAGTTAAGAGAGGAGGAAGGCTTCTAATTAATAAAGTGTGTAACATCTGCATGCAACTCCATCAGCAAAATTAGATGGAGTAAGAGAGATGGAAATGACTGAAGACAGTCATTGATAAAAAAGAAAAAAAGACAAATTCAATGGCTGAAAGCCAATTACTTTATTTCTAAGAGTGATTAAAAACATCTCTTGTGCATCTTTGTTTAAGTTGAAGGTAAACACAAAATGTGCTGAAGTGTCATAGTTGTGAGCTCCGTGTGCTCTGTGTACACCCTCACCCTCCCACAGTGTCTGCACCCCGTCCCTACTGTTTTGCCAACAAGATGTCAGACAAGTTCCTCTACGGAGATGCAAATGAAGGAATTCCCCCTTCTCTTAGGTGTCAACAAAGAGTTTGTTCCTGCAGATTTCTGTTCTAGCATGATCAGCTAAGAACTGACATCAAATAATAAGAGTTGAGCCAAAAAATCTATGTACAACTGGTCAGAATTCCTTCCATTCCCTCTCTGGAGGGCTCAGGACTGAACAAACAAACAAGCTTAAGAGTCAGAAGCCAAACCTCCATCTCCGAGGCACTGAGGTAGGCTTGCTTGTACTGAGGTGTCCCCGACCTAGGGAGAACGCTTGGGATCAGCACTGGATGGCCAAGGCAGTGTAGTGCCAGTTGAGATGGGGAAGGGCAACCATTAACCAGTGGGCCATCAAATGCTATTTGCTGAACCCATTTTGCAAATGACACCTTTCGATTCTGTCTTCTCCTGCTGTGAACATCTCTCCTACTGCTCCTGCCACTTCTTGCTGAGGTCTCTGCCCAGTAGCTGAACCCCCAAGGCCTGCAGGCCATCTGACACACTGACAAGGAGCTGATTGCCTCCTTCCAGAGTACTTTTAGAGTTCGGAATGTGGCTCCTGGTGTTTGTGCAGAACAGAGCCCCCAGGCTGGTGAGATAGCACCTCTGACAGCTTTTGCAGTAGCAGGCATCACTGAATACATTTCAAGCGATTAATTTTCTAAAAAATAAAAATAAACCTAGTGAGTGCACATGTGCTAACAAGTTAAAAATAATAATAGGTGTCTGTGACCATGCTGCTTCTGTCTGAATCCTTCAGGGGAATTCAGTTGCTAAGAACAACTTACGCACTTTGCCATATTTCTATGTGTTAAACAACAACCAAATAACTATAGGCAAAAGTCCCAGCTGTCAAGCATGAGGAGTGTAGGGGCTGCTCGGGGGAGTACAAGGCATTTTTCTCCTGTGTTATATATGCATATTGGATAATTTAAAAGGAAAATTAAATGAGGCAAGGACAGAGTGGGAAGCATGCTACCGTCTCTTCAAAATACCATATCCAAAAGTTTACAGGAAAAATTCCCTTTGACTGGTCCTTCTGTGCTTTATATAGTGCTGTAACTGTGCTTTACAGAAGAACCTTTCCAAGGGGAATGCACTCCCAGCTCTTTCAGATAGCAAGAAAGACTGAACTTTGTTCAGCAACCCAGACAGAATTTCTGTTCCGGGCAGGTCTCAGACACAATGGGAGGAACTGGAGGCAAGTGTTGGAGGTAACATCCATGACTGCTGACTCATTCCACACAAACAGCATTTGGGCCTCACTTATCAATCTTGTCAGCTGAGTTGGCTTTCTACGAGATTTTTTTTCAAACTGCCACGAATCAATACTGACTCATAGGAAAGAGGCAAGCAATGCCATCTTTGTTTCTTCACACACAAGCAAAGACTGAAGAAGTTACTTAGGCTATTAGCAAAAGTAATTTGATTTTTCGTGACTTTGCTGTATTTCCAAGGTCTCGATATTCAGCCATAAAACATAGCCCTTTGTTGAAACCTGACACAAAAGACATGAACTCAGAGCTTTGATTTTTATCATACATACTGGAAAACATAGAGAAAACACCTCCCTCCCCCCTTCAATACGTGGTATACATGGCATCCCTGGTGGTCTTGCAAGGAAAGGGTGCTGAGAACAAAACAGTCACGACAATTAGGAGAGGTCACCTTATCTTCATTTCTCCAAATTACTTTTTTCCTGGGAAGGAAATACTGGTTTGCCATTTTGAAAGTTTCTCTCTGTGTATGAACTATATAAACAATAAATACGAAGCACACAGAATAATTTCTAAGATTTCAAGTGGATAATAAGCCAAAATTTTAAAATTTTGAGGAAAGGCAGGTCAGTATAACCAGCAAGGCACAGATCCAAAACTTAGAACTCTCCACCCAGGGCTTTAAAGCAATTGTGTGAACAGTACCCATACTGTATCCTGGCACCTTATATTTAGGCAGGCATTTGACTGTGGTTGAGGTTTTACTGTCTCTCAAGATTTTGATTCGTAAACTGAAAATTCTCTTTGTGGACCTTAATACAATGCTCTTTAAAAGCTTATGAAGCATCACAGAACTCTGTCAAGTCAATATTTCATATTTTATTAATTTCCTACTTAGCCAGTTCTTTGATTGGTTAAATTTAGTGTCTGTAAACCTCCTAGTTGTGTATTTACCTGAAAAGGCTCAAAATGCTAATTTAATCTGATGGATAAACACGTGCTTAAAAAATACATATATTGAAAAAAATTTTTAAAAGTAATAAGGAATGAACATAACCAAAATATCATGGGGGAAAGCTGTACAATTATATGTGTCTGCTGTTAATTAATTCTGATGTTTTATGCAAAGGATGTACTCATCTCATAATTAATTTTCTCTGAATATGCCTAGCTCTGCATATCTGCAGCAATAGAACCGTCTGCTACTTTATTAGTTGTTAATGGACATTAATTGTTGATGGCCCACGATACAGCTTCAGTCTCTTCCCCATCTTACCAAAATGACTCTTATATAGGAAGCAAACTAAATCAGAACTGAAATCAATGAGCATGTAAAATATCTCACCATGAGCTTCTAGCATACACTATAGGAGGTGATTGTAGATATTCAGTCTGATATATTTGTATTTTTACAGAACCTTTTAATGTATTAATAAAATGTATAAATAGTACTAATATATACATTAATGTTGATGCAACATGGAGGCTAAGAAAGAAAGTACATAAAGATAGATAAAATCAAACCTATTGCATAAGTATTACATAATATGACTACAGAAGGAAAGGTTTTTAATTTTCACTTTCAATGTGACATCATTCATAGTGTTTCATCTAGAATTTCTTATAGTGGAAACAAATACATAAGTAGATGTAGACATGTTTTAGAAAGCCACCCTCTCCCTATGCAAAGATGTCAGTGATTACCTGGGTCATGTCCCTGGGTAAGCGGGACTGTAGACAAACTGCACTCTGCAGTCAAGAATGCAGGTACCTTCCTGTGGGCACTCACACAGGAATTCACCTCATCCCAACTTTCAGTCACTGCAGTTCCCCGAGCCTTTGCCCGATGCCTGATTGAAAACCCTCTTCATACTTCGTACAGGTACAGATCAAGATACTTCTTGTCGTATCTTAAATTAGCTCCTTAAGTTGAGGCATTTTAAGAACTCAGCTCCCAGAAACTCCCGACTTTCTTTAGGTTTGTTTTGGGGGTTTTTTAAATCCCGGTATAAATTTTCAGCTTTTGTGGAATTTTGCATTAAATTTTGACAAAGTAAAGGCACAGAAGAGAAATCATAAGATCAGTAACTCTTCAATTTTCTTATTTCTGAGTTGGAGTTCTAGACCTTAATACTTTTTCTAGTAAACTTTTCAATAATATTCCCATTAAAAAAAAAGAGGGGGAAAAAATAAAGGAGAGAAAGGCAAGAAGTTCAAGAGGTTTTTGACTTTTGATCATTTCAATTATTGTCTCTGTGGAGCCATCTCTAAATTTCTTTGACTGATTAAAGCCACATAACATAAAATATTAATTTGCTTTTAGTACTTACTTTAAATTCCAATAAAATTTGACTGCACATTCAAATTCTCCATTTAGACACTTTCTGAATGTGCTGATTTAGACAACTTAAATCTGTGATGTTCTCCACAATGATGTAATGCTGCTGGATGTAAAACAGCTTTCTAATACAAACTGCCACATTTCAGAATAATTAAAAAATAATTTTTAGGGCGGGATTGATAGTAATATGATTGATTTTTTTTTCTTCACATTTGCTAAACTTGCTGTTAAACTAAAACAAAAAGATGAAAGTGTAGTTGGTATAAGTACAGCTATTGGTATATAGTAGATATTTTAAAAATCAAAGGAAAACAAAAATATTTTCAACAGGAATATTCCCTTTTCTGTCCTGCCTTACATTTGTTTCACATTCAAGACTTCCATACACTTTCAATGGGAGTTCTGGATGTGTCAGCTCTGTAAGACTGCCACTTCATAGGGAAAAGTAGCATGTAGAAAGGAACTAAAACCAGAATTCACCTTGCAAACTTTAACTGGGTTGTACAATTTGCCACTGTGTTCAGTATATTTCAAAGGTATCCCATAATAGCTCATAGTTCTGTACAAAGGTCACTATAAAATCATATCGTGTATTACTATGTATTTCTGAAAGTGTCCCTTGTCTGCCAGCTGTGCAACTGAACTTTGTTAATGAAAGCAAAGTTTCTAGATTTATCACTCTGCCCCTTAAACTGTATTATCTAGAAAATCATAAACCTTATTTTAAAAGAAGATATGGAAAGGTTTATAAAACATTCTCTTGGCAAATCCTGATTCCAGTCTCACCTGTCGAGCTGAAGTTGATTCTAAGCTCTTGCCATCATGCCTGCCGATTTCAATGGGACGTGGGAAATGGAAACCAATGAAAACTTTGAAGGCTACATGGTTGCTTTAGGTAAATGAAAAAATATTAACTATATAAACATAAAGAGAAATTTCAATTAGAAATAAAATCCTTCTAAAAATTAATGAGATTTTTCTGTAATGTACATTGTAGTTTAAGGGTTTCTGCCAATCACATTAAAAATCAAGTAATTGTAATGTACTGATAACTACAATGATCTAAGTACATAACCAAATATAGTTTTGTAACCTAGGATATTATTCTTTATTTAGATAATGAAAAATCAAATACGAGAGGGGGGAAAACACCAAAACAACCGGCTTTCAGATATAGAAACTCTTTTTTACTCCTGCTATATACTTACTGTAACAGTCAAGCCACAGTCTGGTTAAAGAGGAATAAGATATTCTACATCACTGAAGTAATAATAATGCTAGTATTTCATTAGTGCTTTGAACTAATTATGTTACATAGATGAAAAATTTGATGCTTTAACTGATTTTTTACTCTAGAGTTTTACTCTAACCAAAGTATCTTAACCCTAATTAATTTATCTGTTCAAAGAGAAGAAATACACATAAATAGCTAAAAGTAAACTCTCATCATTATTCAACAACTATTGAAAGTATTTATAATTTACTCAAATGTTCAGCTATTTTAAGAGAGAACGGCAAGTTTGACTATTCATAGTTTTTAGCCTTTGCATTTATGGAAAAAAGGTCAATAACTTTATGTACATCTGTGAATAATGTACACATACAGCTGTGAAGGACAAAAAAAAAGAAAATTTAAAAATGAGAATGATTAAGTCAATGTCATGACTTTCTGGAGAAAGGTACACACTGACTGAAGTGATTTGAGTGCTGGGGTTTGGCAGTTAAGCATGAAGAGTAATTACCACTTTATATGCAACTGAAATGTGATTTCAGCATTAAATATGGAGCCTGTTGGTCTGGCTGATGCTTAAGTCACAAATTGACTGCTCCAGGCCATGTCCATCTCACTCACGCTTCTCTCACTGCCTTCCTCAGCTTCTGGTCTTCCCTGCAAGTCCTGCCTGCAGCCCAGTTCCCTCTGCTTCAGCTCTGCTGCCTTCCTGTCCCAGTTCTTTGCTCCAAGACCTCACCTAGTTGTGTGGGGCTTCCTATAACTACCAGCCATGATGGTCATCTTATATACACACTATAAGTTATACTAATTTAAAACTGCCAATGAATAAGCAAAAAAACCCAACAGCAAAACCAATGCAAAGATGCATATGCTATAGGTGATTCTCAAAAAGAAATTACAGGGAAAGGCTGGAAAGATATTCTTCTGCTCTGGTTCTCACTATTTTACATTTTGTTGATATTTTAAGTATCAATGTGCTCAGATTCAAAGCACACTAAGGTTTTGAGGGTTTTTTTTAAATTCATCTGTCCTTTTAATTAATGCATACATAATTCTATACTTTAATTAAAGAGTAGTTTTGCCCTTTAAGTCAGAAACTTTTGATTTTATCATAAACATGTTACAAAGTATTTAAATCTACCATAATAGAACTACATATCATTTTTATTGCTTATATTGTTCAAAATGCGGTTATGAAAACCATGCTTTAATAAAACCTCCCTGATTTTTCTCCAGGAGCTACAAGACTAATATATTAGTCAGAAATAGCATTTCTTTAGAGGTCTAGACATTTTTTCCCTCAGAGAGAACTAAATTTTATGTTGTCTGGCTATAAATCAGACCCAGAGATACCTTTAATCCACCACAGCAGATAAAATATACCCAAGAAGTCTTGAATATAAATACTGAACAAGAACATTATTCCCCATGTTAAAAAGTCACATTTTTTTCAAGCCTATCCTCTTAGTCAATTCGATTAGTACTTCACAAGTAGGATAATGAATCTACCGAAAGAAAAAGGGCTCCATTAGCAAGTGGCATTGCTGAGCTGACAGTGATTAACACTCACATGAAACCACTAAAGGATGGCCAGCAAACCAAAACCATTTTTCAATCTCTTGCAGAAGCATGTGAGATGATTTCATTTGCATAGAGCACCATAATAAGATTCCCTGCCAGCTGGTCAGAAATATTTATTGCAGATGGTAATGCTGCTGGCATTGGAGGGATTGACTGGGGCAAACTGTGATCGTGGTAATATATATTCTCCCCTTGGTAACTTGCAATGCATTCAGTCACAAGCAGTTGTTTCCATTATAATGTTAGTCTTCATCATGAACAAAATAAGGATGTTAAGGAGATCCGTACTGCAGAAAATGTTGACAGAATATTAAACAGGAGTTGTCAAATGCTCTACATGGATACTTTTTTGACTTTTGACTTTGAATTTGTCTCCTTTTAAACTGCAATTTATTTCTGTGCCTGCTATCTAATAATAATGGATAAGTAAGGCTTTTATTTGACTGTTTCTTTTTTCATTAATATAATTTTCATTTTTCTGAGTTAATTAATTAACCTCTTGTGTACTCCCACAGACTATAGGTTCATCATAAAAGTAACACGTCCACATCCCCTTGATTACATACTCATTCTAACATGGTAAACTTCTGAAAAGGAATATTATTCTGAGGTCCTTCTTTAGGAGTGGCCAGAGCCTGAAACCCTGCAGGACACACACCAGTCCCCTCACGTGCCTAAGACTCCATGAGTTCCACTGCATGCTTAGGAAAGGGAATGGCTCCCAAGCCTGAAATGAGAATAGCACTCCTGCATCCCACAGCTTCATGTGTGAGTGAGGCCAAAAGGCATTGTCAGTCTTAAAAGTCCCTCTTGTTTCACATTCTCAAAAAAAACCTGGAAATTCAGGTGATTTAACGCACCAGCATCTGTTCACTACTGGTTGTATGTTGTAGCTGTGCTCACAACATTCCCACTGATATCCTGTTAATAAATAAATTTATTATCAGTGGAAGATCCTCAAGTTGAAAGTGTAATTGCAAACACAAGATGATTTTTATTTGAAATTGTCCTTTTCTCTGAAAAATGATGTGGGTAAAAGCACCACTGATGGAACTACGTTTCACTTTTTTTTTCTTTTTTTAAATGTGTAAATATAAATGCTGTGGGTTTTTATTTTTGTTATCAAATACTGGAATTTTCACTGTGATACCTTCTTTTCTGGCTTTTGACAGGTATTGATTTTGCAACTCGTAAGATTGCAAAACACTTGAAACAAACAAAGGAGATTGTTCAAAATGGAGATAACTTTAAAACAAAAACACTCAGCACTTTCAGAAACTATGAACTGGATTACACTGTGGGAGTGGAGTTTGAAGAACATACCAAAGGACTGGACAACCGGGTGGTAAAGGTAAAAATATGGTACCTGATATCTGTTTATACTACATTTAGCACCAGGAGCCAGCAGTTCCAAAAATCAGCTGAATACATTAAGTAAAACCCCAGTATTTTACAGACGTCAGAGGATTTTTATAAAGCAGAAATAATTTTTTATTAAAACTGTCCTGGGACAGTTTTCTTTCCTGCTACAAGCATTTATTAGAAATGCAAATCAGGATGGCTACTGAGATACGTGAGGACAATCATTAACCGCATTTTTCTAGTAGGGGATTTTTCCAGCTTTTCCATGATACATCTTTATGTATCTAGAAAGTAGCAAAACTGTAGTTTTACCTCTGTATCCTCCTTAACGAAACTGTGGATTCATCCCTGTGAATTTAGGACTATGTCAATATAAATTTTCATTTCAGGATGGCTGGGCTTACACTGAGCAGTCTCAGTTAGGCAGTTTAACGGTTGGGCATTGTTAAAAATAAACCTGCACTTAGCTTTTAATGTTAGGGGAGCTTTGGGAAGGGGAAAGAAAGAAATGTGAACCAAACCCAGCAGTGGTTCGGGTGGCAGGGCCACTGGCAGTGGCAGAGGGACAAGGAGGCCCAGCAGTGTAGCTTTACTACCTTTGGGATTACAGGAGTAACCTGAGCTCCAAATTACCCCAGGAATGTGTGGGCATATGTTCGGACACCTTTCAAGGAGATGTGTGCACAAAGTTCGGATCGAGGGCCATGTTATAGCCCATTCCCTACCTCCCACGGCAGAGTCAGTAAGGCAGTTCCTGGGGCCATTCAAACGAGACCCTCAGAGAAGTCAGGGAGGAAAAGAATACACATGAGCACTAATTCACCTACTGAATTCAGCTTCATGTTTCTGTATCAATACTACTTCTGTTTTATTTTCATCTCACCCCTAAAATGCTTAAGCAACACTTTCAAATGTAGAAAGGCCAGTAGATCTTAAATTTCCATTGACTGTCCCTTTCAGAGTCCTGCTAATCCTGCGTCACCTCCTTCCTTTTGTCATCTTTCACTGAGTCTACCTGTTCTCAACTCTGCCAATTACCACAGTTGTGTTCTGCCACTCAGCTCACAGCTGCCAAACTCTGAAAAGCTGAGATCAAAACTCACTGTCAACAAGACCTGTTTTGTTTTGGCTTTTGCCACAAGAAATTGGCAGCATAAAGGACATGTTTCCATTTGAACTCACATCATCCTTTACTGGACTGGCACAAATTTAAGAGAAGATATTGTTTATTCCCCATGGATCACTTTTAATTCTCAAACTAACTTTGTGCAGTGTAATTCTTTAAATCCTATTACTTCTTCCAAATTATTTCTCTTTCACAGCACTGCAAGCCATCAAATAATAAGACCCATCTATTTTCACTATCCTGAATATCCCTATTTCTAAATTTTCTTTCTATCTCCTCTGGTGAGCACTGGGTGGAACAAACTCCTGTTATGCTTTAAAACACTGCTCCCACATCTCTTCAGATCAGTTGCAGGCATTTCTAAGGATGTAAGGAATCATTATTTGCATCACTCCTTAAGTCCATTGATTAGTGCTGCTCTAGTGCTCATCACCACTACCAAAGCCAGTGCCTTTCTAGGAAGGAAGGAAGGAAGGAAGGAAGGAAGGCAGGAAGAAAGGAAGGAAAGAAACACGGTTTGTACATTTATAATTCTACCTGATTTAGTTACTTTTGCCTAATATTCTTTTCTAAACAAATCATGTTATTTTTTTCTAGTGAGAGGAGAAGGAAAAAGGAAGCATGTCATGCCATTATTCTCTGAATTGCTCTAAAAGTATTTTCTGGTCATTTTATTAACAAAACAATGCCTGAAACACATTAAAGTTAGATGAAGGTAATAAAATTGGTAGGCAACATTTAAATGTAAAGAGGGCATGGATAATTTAAAGAGCATGTAGCTTGAAAATTCCGTAAATAAGAAAGAAATTAACTGAAATGGAATGAGTTTTGTCTCATTATTAATAGAAAGCTCCCTCATAAGAGAAATAAATCATCCAGGGCTGAACTAGAAAATGAATTAAGCTCCCAATATGCTTGGAGCTTTATAATAACTGAGCTTTCATGGACTGTAACATGTCTCTAATAAGGATTTGTCTGATACATGGTTAAATATGTCCCTAAAGTACAATGGTTCAAATCTAGAACAATTCAAACAAAGTTGCTTTGAATGTACCCTGGCATATCTGTAGATAGCTAATTTAATCTGTGAAGAAAACTTTTCCTTACTGATACAGTTATCCTGCTCCAGGACAAGAATCAGCATCCCCAGTCCTTGTCTGCTGCTGATAGACTCTGAATCACACCAAACCAGGAAATGGTTGAGGATTGAAGGGACCTTTTGAGATCGCCTAGTCCAACCCCTCTGGTCCAGTAGGGTCAGCTACAGCACACTGCCCAGCTTATGATTACATCCTTTTAAATTTCATTGTGAAAATACATGAAAATATATAAATAAATTTATTGTATGAGATGAGATTAACATACACTTCATCTTGTTACTTTATGCAGAGCTAGAAAAGGTGTTAGCACTACACTTGTTGGTATAAGCCCTCAGGTCTTCACTCATGAAACCCTATAATCTTTTCATTAATGGCATTAAACAGCAAGAAAAAAATACAATTTGCACACGTTTCACAAGTAGCTGTTAACTCACTCAACAATTCACTAGTTAGTATGAACACTTGATATTCATGTATGTGAAGAAACACATGGAAATGACAACAAAGCACTGCAAAATCTTCCCATCAACACGCTGTTGTCATCTTGAACGCATTTGGGGTTTGGTTAAATGCATTTGGGGTTTTTTAGGAGGAAGATGGAGAATGATAGAAAGCACCTGTAATTGTGCTTTCACATTGTTTGAATGAACTCATTTTTATATGTTCATAAACTTCTTGTTAACATAACTGAGTTATTGATCTGATTCCTGCAGACACTGGTGACCTGGGATGGTGACAAACTGGTCTGTGTTCAGAAAGGTGAAAAGAACAACAGGGGCTGGAAGCACTGGATTGAAGGAGATGTCCTGCATCTGGTAAGGGCTGCTCTACAGATACACAGCACATCACTGAGGCTGCAACACAGGCTCAGGTTTTCCATTTCAAAGGATTCATTATTTTCTTCTATTCAGAAAGGTCTTTATTTAGACAGTTCTGATCTCTGAACTCTAAGGAAATTCCCCCTCTGCTTCAACTCAGGAATGCTCAATGTCTTTCCACCTGCTCTCAATTAAGTCATAACCCTGCAGTGGTTTTGTTGCTCCAGTCCACTGCCTTCCAGCTATTAACCCTTCCTGTTACATTGCACCTCTAACATAATCTCATTCTTATATAATCACTGATAGGGAAACAAAGAATAAGAAACAAAAATACAATCAGACAGACTGCAAGAAAAATATTATTCTTTGTTCTGAAAGAATCACAATGAAATTTTAGCACACTATGCTGTAATACAGATCAGAAACCCCTGGATACTCAAGACAATCCTGCAAACAACCTATACTGCAATTATTTTTTCCTAGTTCAATAATAAATTCAAACACCTAAAGTTGTAAGCTGTAGCCCAAACATAGATGAGATGAGCCCAAGAGAGGCCAGAAGAGCCTGTGCAGGAAAGAAGCAATCAGTGATGTCCAGAAAGATTTCAAAATAACTGTATTGTAGAATCATAGAATCATGAAGGTTGGAAAAGACCTCCAAGATCATCAAGCCCAAGCTTTGATTGAATACCACCACGTCCATTAAAACATATCACAAAGTGCCACATCTACTCATTTTTGAACATTTCACAGAATCATAATGAGTTTCCTGGGAGAGCAACCAAGAAATTAGCATGATAATGTTGGATGGAGAAAGATCCTCGAGAAGATCTCATTGTTCTATCCCATTTTGCATCTAAACATTTGCTCCTTCACAAGTTTACTCTACACATGCTTGGTGTGGACAACCACAGTGGCTCATGTCTGTATGCTTGAAAGGTCAAAGTTAGGAATTAAAATTATAATGTGCCACCTAACCAAAAGTCACCTGTCCAGTGCACTTCTCCAACTCTATTTTAACACATATTCAAAAGCTGACCTAAAAGGTTCTACATGCTGGCACCAGGATTCAGGCTAAGCCTGGAGGAACAGAAAAGGCAAGTAGGTCCTTGCAAGAGTCTTCCTAAACTGTACTGCAGGTTTGGCCCATTGCTGGCCAAAAAGCCAGCTTCAGCTCCCTCCAAGGGCCAGTTTGGCACAGGAATGGTGGCTAATGACACTAACCAAACCGACTGCACTGCAATGGGCAGCTGTGCCAACCTTCACGAGGTCAGCTGCAACACCGGGCAAGGAACAGTGCTTTGTTCTGGCCCCTGAGCAATGGCTGGGCACACCTCTGAAGCAAATCCTCTTTGTAAAGCACTCCTCTTTTTTTTTTTTATTTCCTTGTTTCATTGCTTCTCATGAATTTTGAGGTAGCGTGAATTATAAACTATTACAGTATATTCCTTTAATAACAGAACGTGAAAAAGCCTTGAATTAAAGCACATTTTTAATGCATTTTTCATGTTTATTCTTCTTAGAGCTCGATTCAAGTGTCAAAAACTAATTACTGCAACACGAGGTGCATACCTGCTGTTTGGTTACATATAATACACTATTCTTTTTGTTCTCTTTTTCATAAGCATAAATTCTTGATGCAGTGGCTCACTTGTAGTAATTTCTGGTGAGATCTGATATATGCAAAATAAAACTTCTACCACTATATACTCACTAATTGTTTTAATACTATAGGAACTGACATGTGAAGACCAGGTGTGCCATCAGACATTTAAGAGGAAGAACTAAAGTGGAGCAGAAAGCCTCTCAGATCTTCATCACAATGATCCGCTGTTATGTTTTGTCTATAAAGAACGAAGCCAGATTTTCATTTCTTTGACACTGCTGTGTGAATATATTATGTGTCTGTTTATGGAAACAAACACATTTTATAGAAATAACAGCAAACAGTTACAAACCTCATAAATTCCTTTGCCTTTCAATCTGGAGTTAAATAAAAGTAATTGTCATTCAAATAATGTTTCCCTACATCTTTATAATCACTTCCAGAGGAATGTCCGTTAGCAACAAGGCTGAAAATTAACAGTCACAATTATTTCAGCCACAGTACATCTCTCCATAGCGCTGTATTATCATAATGTATTTGGATGACTGAATAACACTGGACATTCACTGGACTGTTTCTATTTAATTCAGTCCCAGATCACTAAGTCCACAGTTTCAGGCTGCTCAGAATGCCTCACTGAGCGCGATACATGGCCTTTCACATCTAGATTGTTCACTCGAATTTGGCCCAGGTCTAAAGCTGCTATTGGTTATCACCCAATAAATATCTCATGGCCATTGCAAAATGCTGCAGCTCCTCAATACAGTCCTAACATGGATCAATGACGATGCAGTAACTTCCAGCTAGATCTGGCATCCTAATAATGAACCCAGTGCAGAAATCTGCTGTTTGAAGCAAACTCTGCACTGAAGAGTTGCTCCATGGTGTGAAAACTAAGGCATACTTGGGGCTGTAAGAAGAAAACTGCAGAGAATACACAGTCTGCAAGTACCCTGCGCATAAAGGGTACCCAGCATGCTGCAGTCTTCACCTTGTACTTACCTTTAAGAGACTCTAAAAAGAAAACTCTTTTCCATACAACTCTTCTCAGTTTTATTCAGGGTTTTTCAAAAGAATTCATGTCCTTTGCTAAAGGCAAGTTTAAGTTAACCATGAATGATGAACACTACTTCAGTGGATAGCAACTTAAATTATTTGACAATATGTGTGCAGACCTTCCACAGAAGAGCTTGTATGCCCAAAAGCTCATCTGCTTTTTCACAACTATATGAATTATTCTAATAAAATATACTGTCTTTCCTACAACCTTGCCCTTCAGATATATAAACTTTCACATCAACTTTATCACTGTTAAGTTCCCTCTTGTCCATAGGTCCCCATCTTCTGTTTAGTATGGGAGGAGTGAAAATTCACTAAAGAGATCAGTGGTAGGGAAGTACAGAAAATATGTGAAAAAAAATTTTGCAGGAATGAAGGAACATATGCTTTCTTCTTATCCCCACCTGTTCCTTAGCCCACTCACTGTCAATAGCTCAGGATAGGAAAGGAGTGAGAGAGTCTTCCAGCTGAAAACTAGGTTACATCTGCAAAAATCTGATTAATATATCACCAATACCTATATGGCCATGGACATTATCCTGGTTGCAGCTGGGATTGAGATAATTTCCTACTGAGTAGCTAGTACAGTGCTGTGGTTTGGATTTAGTATGAGAATAATGTTGATAACACTCTGATGGTTTAGTTGTTGCTAAGTGGTGCTTACTCTAAGTCAAGGCCTCCAGGTTCCTGTGCACTTCCAGTGAGGAGGTGCGCAAGAAGCTGAGAGGGAGCAGAGTCAGGACAGCTGACCCAAACAAGCCAAAGGGATATTCCATACCACAGAACATCATGCTTAGCAAATAAACCTGGAAGAAGGAACAGGGAAAACAGTTATGTTTGTGATGGCATTGTCTTCCCAAGTAACTGTTCCACATGATGGACTCTGCCATCCTGGACATGGCTGAACAGCTGTCCATGGGAAGTGGGGAATGAATTCCTTGTTCTGCTTTGCTTGTGCACACACGTTTTTCTTTGCCTGTTAAACTGTCTTTAGCTCAACCCAAGAGTTTTCTCAGGGAATCATATGTGGTGCTTACTTGCCCGCTGGAATTAAATCACGTAAGGATATTTTTATGAACTGGACTTTGCTTCTCCTGATAAAAGTTGACTTGGTATCAAACTTCCTGTGTACTTTGCCTGAACAACACTTTCATGTTAGCTTCCAGAGAAGAAACTGCACTTGAGTTTAGTAAACTCCTTCTTTTGTCTTGTTCAGCCCTGACCTGGAGTTTTCAGTAGAAATGTATTTAATTCATGTTTCTAAGTCTCTGCTAGTTACAAGGATAAGAAGTACCACAGTTCATTAAGCCTTCAAAATGTTATCAGAAGAATGTAATCACTAGGAAACAAAATGTGCATGTTTTAATCAGTGACATTTCTCCTGGTTGGTTCTTCCCAGGAGTGAGACTGCACAATGCAGGGGTTTGTAACTTCACCCCAAATCATAAAGCAAAAGAAGACCTCTCATATATCACAAAGAACTGTCATCAATTCACAAATGATGAGTTTGAAGAGAGAAAGCAAACATTCTTCAATTGGTTTCTTATTATGCTTACTAGTTCTATCTAATGGTTATGGTTCAGAAGTAAATGAAGTAGGCAAATGAGCACAGGTAGACTTTGATTAGGAGAAAACTAGATCTGACCCTATTTTTGTTTCTATCTTGGAAATGAAAATATCAGACTTTTTAACAGGAAGTGAGAAAATACGCAAGGCATTTATGCTCCACAACAACATTTTTTTTCTGCTCATACCGATATGCAAGAACTTGCAGCATCCTTTACACAGAACTGGAGACAGAGGAGATATTCATTATGCTGCATTTTAATTACTTCCAAAGGTATCCTTGTTTGTATGGTATTTGTGATGTTAGCTTGGTCTCTAAGCTGTACAAAGTCCCTTATCTCCTTGTCAGCAGATTAAATACTCGCGCTGGAGGAACGGACCTCGCTGGTAAATCAGACAATGTTCATTCACATCTTGCAGCCCTCGGGCACGCAGTGCTGTCTCAGCTGTTTTGAAGGATTACCATTTGCATGGATTCTTTTCCTTGATAAAAAGGATTTCTTTAGGAAGTTTTTTCCCACTAAAAGACATTATTTTCTTTAATTTGTGACTGATTTAAAGGGCAGAGGTTGCAGATACTTTAATTTCAGCTTGCTCATTACACTTGTTATGCAGATTGTGAGGATTAGAAGAAATCATTTTGTGAAAATGAGATTTAAAAAAATATTAGTGGGACAACTATTCAATAGCTGCAAAAATTTTGTCGGTTATTCTCTAAATATCACATTTGCTTTAATTACAACTCACATTGTAGTGCTTCAGTCACTGTTAAATAGAAATGGGAATGCAAGACATGTCAGTAGATATTCCAGAGTTCTTTGAGGTGGAGGAATCCATGGAAAGATTAGGAGCTTTGTCTTCTCTGGCAGCAGAGAGAGACCTCACTTGGCATAAGAATATAAACTGGAAGGCTGCTGCTAAAGGAATGGGGGCACGCTGTCATCCAGACTCAAAGACAGGAAAAGATAGACAGGACAAGAATTAACAGCCTGAAACTGCAGTATAGAATCTTCAGGTGGACATGAGGCAATGCCTCTGCTCTCAAAAGGTGGTGAGGGACTGGAAGAGACTGGCAGGTGAGCTTGTGGAATCTCCATGGTCCCACCATAGTACCCACTTTCTTCCATCAGCAAATCTATCATTGTACCTGCAGTAGTAGTTGACAAAAAGACTGCCAAGAAGATCCCAAAGATATATTCTTACTGTTTTTATGGGGGAAAAGGGTCAAATAGAGTACCTGTAGTAAGAGAAAAGATACTAACGTTTAGCAAGACCCAGAAACAAGCCTTAAGAACCACTGGAAATTCTCTTTAGCTGTTTCCATGGTACTGTACTTTGGATTTCCACTGGGTTTGGCTTAGGTAACAGTCTTTCAAGGAAAGGCTTTCTGAAAATCTGATAAAGCCTTCACAAAGGCTTTTGCTGTAAACCCAGTTATGACTTCAGAATTAAACCATGGCATGAAAGTTAAATGGGATGTCTCTCTGTGAAAGCTGCAAAGGACGTTCCTTTGAACAGCTTTTTAATATGTTTGCTGCCTTTGTCACTGCACCCAATATTAATTGTTTTCCTGTAGTTTCTTAATTGTCTTTCTCTGTCACCTCTATTTCATTTACTTTTGATATACATATGCACCATATACATGGAGATAGATAGATAGATAGATAGATAGATAGATAGATAGATACATAGATAGATAGATAGATGCATCTTTACACACACGTATTTACACTCAGGGATAGACGGGTTCATAGGTGTCCACAATATTTGTTTGCTCACACCCCCACAGCTTTTGAACCAGTTGCCCAGTGCAGATTGGCAAACCAAACCTGACTGTAAAAGATAAAGACTCTAAGATATAATATTCCTACAATATTTTATGAAAATTAATGGCCTGCTAGAATGCCTTCAGCAAAAGAAAGGCTACAGGGTGAACTCATGTTTCTCAAGTCCCAGAAAAATCATTTAGGATAAATGGCTGTAACCATGGAAAACGTTCAGCTGGATGCCAATGAATTCAACCATGAGATGAAATTCACTAGAAACTAACCTTTGGTAGTTCTGCTGCTCAAAACAGTACTTGTTTCGTTGTCTTCTTTACAAAAAAAACCTTTGATTTTACAAAATTTGCTTGTCTTTTCCTGCACACATATAGTGAAAAGAACTTTAATAACTGAAGTATACTTTTTTTCCCCTGGAGGTGCCCTAAAGCCAAAGATTGCTTAAATTTTCTGATTATCACACTAAAGCAATGCTCTTCCGACAAGGCAGCAGTCCCAAAAGCCAACTGAAGAGTGTAGTGTGCCTTTTCAACACATCCAGTCACTGCCTGAAAAATACCCCACTCCATGCTCATGCCTTCTAGCCTGACCAGAGAAAGGTTATTGGGCTTCGGCTCAAAAGTGAGTAAAGTCCCAATAAAAATCAGCTGGCATAACAAGTGAGTCAACAGTATATTCTCAAAAGATATAATTTTATCTTTTCTTTCTATGGTTTTAATTAATTTTCTGCTTTTGGAATAATTTAAAGGGCCTCCAACTGTATATTGGAGCTTGTTTTGCAAATAGTTCTACTTAAGTCAGAGCACTTCCATGGAGTCATTTATTCCATTGAGCCAGATCAGATCCAGATCAGGCCACTCACCTCTACTGACAACACAGACTGTAGACTCTGAAGCTGCAGAATTTAATTCAAAGTATCAGGGCCAGAAAAATGTGTATTTCTATTCACTGTTATTGATATTTGCTTCAAAGAATCAACAGTAAATGAAGGCAATAACGTTTCTGAATGTTCAGAAACAGGGTTTTAAGTTAAACATTTTTCTTTTTGCTTACATGTTGAAAACAAGCAACTAAAAATAAAGGCATGTGACATATGGCAATATTTTCTGACATTTTAAAAAATTGAGAATTTACATTCATTTATATAGATAGATATGACACTGCATTTTTTTAATAAATCACCAACACCTTAATTTAAATTAGACTTTCATTTTCTAAACATTTTTGAGAAGCCAAAAGCAGTAAAATAGTCAGAAATAACACCTGGAAGATGAGCTTTACTGGTTAGAGGATTAAGGCAGAGTTGAATTGCTCCCTTTGTGAAATAACAGCCTTGGTTCTCTAAAAACACAGATTGCTGTTTGCTACTAATGGGTGCCTTGTGTAGCATTACAGCAAATTGCTTTCCTTGATGGCATAAACTGAATACACAGAAAACACGAACACTTAGTTAAAATGTTAGCACATCCAAAGTCACTAAAGGAACATAACAGTTTTCCAGAGAAAGGCTTTGAATGATCATAATTGAACGATTTCTGTTTTAGTGAACTTGTGCCATTTAAAAGAAGAAGCAGCACCAGGTTTTCTGTGGTCATGCCGATTGCACAGCCATTGTGCAGCAGAGCAAAATGGCCAGCGACTGTGACTGAATGACAGCGCAGGAATGGATTGACTGTTGGCCACTGGGCTGCAGGGTCCAGTGTGGTCCCCAATGGAAGTATAAACTCCAGCCTTTGCCTGAACTTGGACCTCCGGACACAACATCTCACAGCCACAGGGTTATGAGACTGTTTTGGTTGCAGCTCTTCCTGCCTGGCTCACCTGGCTTAGCTTGTATTGTACCTGCACCAGGAGATGCAGCAGAGGAGATGCAGTACTGCAGGGGGGGAATATTTATCAGGAGATGATCTCATGCCAACGAGGTGAACCCCTTCCGTGGAACAAGATAACCCAAAGGAATCACAGAACATCTTTTAGTATAGTAGTTTAAACCTCTGTAATGTTCCATTAACACAGCATGAATGCAAGGCAATGAAGATTCTGGCTCTTGAGCCCAGGCTGGGGTTTACAGGTTTTCATAATTTGCTTTTTCACAAGGATAAATCTTTATATTCTGTTGATACAGTTTGTGTTTGTCATTTCTTTCAAGTAAGAAAGTCAATCCTTCATGAAGTCACAAGAGAAAAGATCTGTTTTGCTTACTGTATATCCCAATATAAACAAATACAAGCAAGGCTGTGCATGAAAACGCCATAATAACTTCTCAGATCTGTGATTTTATTCATAAAGTATGTGACAGAACTCTGTAGCTGTCCTAGTGCAAGTAATTTAAATAAAGTGAGACCCAGAACGTATCAGGAATCTTCCAGTGAACAACAGAACATATTTCAGCACTTTGGAATAGGGTTAAAATAATTCACCTCACATTGAAAATTTGTTTTCTGATGGAATTAGACACAGATTAAAATTCTTTGATAGAATAAATCAGTATCACTCTACTAGATATTACAACAGTGCAACAATTTATCTAAAAATCTGGCCTGTGATATATTCCAAATGTATGCAGTCCTTTGCCTTGATGACCAACAATAGTAACAACCAAAACTTCTCAATACATCCACTCTGGATAGAATTCTGCAGTCCAGTGTGTTCACAGCCTCACACCCAACAGTCAGTTTCCCCTTAAGCACTTTACAGGCCAAATAATTTTCTCAAATATTAGATCAATGCTAGAGCACTTGGAGGATATACTTTGGTTGTTTTCTGAATTCCACTTGCACTTAAGGACCAAAATGTAAAGTATTTCAATCAATTGGTCTCAGTTTGTTAAAAGATTATAACTTATCCTTCTTCCCTGACCACTCCATTAGGTTTTGGTAATGAAACCATTACTACTCCTATCCTTCCCTGCCAGCTGCCTCAGCAGTAATTAATCTCCACTGACTGAAGAGCATAAAGGTGCTTTTATCACCATTTCTCCCCTGCATTGTAATGATTATATAGCAAAAAAAAAAAAAAAAAGGCACCAGAGAACATGTACCTTAGTACGAGAAGATTTAATCTGAGAACTTCTATATCTAGTCCAATGCCAGCTCTTCTTGTCTGGCAGTATTTAGAGAGCAAAAAAAATAAATCTTGGTTTATCTAGTTCTCTTTAATGTGTAAGATTGTAACCACATCATTGCATGGTGAAAATACAGCATGGCTGTCCTGTCTACTGCAGGGTAGAGAGAACCTTTCTGCAATACTTGGTACTAATACACTCCATGGTCCTTTCAGAAGTTACTTGAAGCCACAGAAGAATTTGTAGCATCTTCTCTGACAATAAATACTTTAATTTGGTGATTTTGTGATTTTTTTCAAGAGAACTTATATAAGAGTAGTACAATAAGCATTTTTTTCTATACTATCATCTTCAGCATAAAAAAATTTCCTCAAAATCTGGTCTATGCTGCAAAGGCTTATTGCCAGAAACCTCCTTTTGTCACAAAAACTATAAACATAAACCTGATGTATGCCAGTAAAACCCAGGGTTTTGTCTTGTCCAAATCAAATCTGCTTTCCCAAACAACAGAATTCTCTCAGCCAACATCCAGTCACCAAAGATACCGCTGACAGAATGACATTGTGTCCAGTGCTGTATCAGAAATGCTGCCAGCTCCTCTTTGCAGCCAGTCAGTCTTCTGAATCTCGTCTCAGAGAAGCCCTTCCAACAACTCCATCACTAATTTCTAATACACTGAATGTAACAATATTCATCAGTTGTCATGAAATAGTTCACATAAAAAATCAGAAAGCATTTTCGTTAAATATTGTAACTAATTTTAAAAAGTCTCAAACAGTGGATGACATCTCTTCTAGTTCCAAACCCATTAATGAGCCTGGATTTTGTCAGCCAAACACACAAGTATGCACAGAACACAGCAATGTCCTAAGATACCAGATCTGATATATGGGGGGGTTGTAATGGATATAGTGCAGCCTTTTGACACGCAAAAACAATATCACCAAGGAAACAGGTTTTGTTGGTCCACTTGATGCCAGGAACTGTTCCCATGCCACTGTCCACCCACAAATATTTACGCTGAAGAACTGCTCAGCTAAAATTGAGGGAATTCACCATCCTTCATTGAAAAGCTGGAGGTAAAAGGCATCAGTGAAAATTGAAATAATTTTATTTACTTCACTAGAACACATTATAAACTACCGTTTATAAATATGTGATGAGCATTCTTTGCCAGACGGATTTACTACAAAACCAGTTTTGGTATTTCGTGTCCAGACATCAATCCGAGACAAAATAAAAATAGATATTAACAGAATCAAGGCGCCATCGAGTGGCCAATCTTGTAATCACACGGTCCTCTTCCCTCAAACCAAAAAATACTGTAATTATCGTCATTTTATCTCTCTGTGGTAAATTGAAAAACATTCTTATCAATTTTTTAAGAACAGAACTGTTGAGATAATGTGTGTACTCTTAACCACATCACAACTTTCCAAGTACTTTGAGGGGATGAAATTTCAATGACATACTGGCTACATATTATTAAAATTCATCGGTTTTAATTTGGAAAGCCATATAAAACATAATCCATATCCATTTTTGATGGAAGAATTCATAAAGGATATAAAACCATGTGTGGGTGATAGTTATTATCACTGCTTGGAGGGAGGGGGAAGTTTGCTGTATTACAGAATGGTAGCATTTGCAAGCATAGCAGCGTAAGAGTTGAACCAGAAACTTTTAGGAATAAAAGCCTGAAATTTTAAAGTATAAACTAAGACTCTGTATTGATCCTCACTTATCAGTAAATTATATACTTCATCTTTGAGAAAGATTTTGTTCAGAAGATGTGAATGCTGCAAATCCTTTGTCAGGTTCCATTTATGTAATATATTGACCAAGGACTGGAAAAGAGATATTCAGAGGTAAAAGCATTAACTGCTACAGTCTGAGTTTAAAAATTCAAACAGTGGACAGAGATGGTTGGGATAACTTGCAGTCTTCAGACTACATGAAGAGGGTACATAGCACACACTAATATTATTGAATTATTTATATGACTGTATCTCTGAAAAAATTAATGATTCAGGTTCTACTAGAAATGGGAAAACAAATGAAACAGTGCTTGTATAGGACTTGTATATATAAATATATTTTTACATTTGCCTCTGGCAGTATGTTATTTATATGTGATTATTATAAAAGAGCAAGGATAAAATTTAATGTAGCTTTCATCACTGCCTGCTCTCCTACATAAAAAACTTGTTACTGTGTTGTTGTGAAGAAAAAGCCTTCAATACAAAGACATATATTTGGTGCTACAGAAATGCCACAGAATTCTGTGTGTTGCTGATTTTCTGAACACAATGCAAACTCATAAACCATGTAACAATGCAGCTCAAAGCACAAGTACAGAGTGGTCTTAACCTTTCTTGGAAAAACACCTACATATTACACGTATTGAAAACAAATGAGAAAATAATAACAGATTTGAAAACAAAACCAAAACCAACCCAAACCTATTGACAAAGCCACTTTCCATTTGACAGGCATATCTTGAGAGAATAGTGTTGGGTTATGGTCACATTTTGGGTTTCTAAAAGGTTCTTCTGACACCTGTGTATAAATTAGCCTGACCTGAAACTGAAACATAGTAGCAGTTCAGTTTTCTGTGCCTAGCATACCACAAGCCCGACCTGCATTTCAGCCCGTGGTGAAACAACTGCTTTCAACTTATAAAAACAAAAGACTGCCCTTAGCAGAGCAATGGGTCATGTGGGGTGAGTGCCTAAGCAATAGGATCTCAGTGACAAGAATGACATCTATGCTGCAACCCCAATTCCCTTCCCTTTGTTTATTGAGAAAATGCACAAGTGAAAGATATTGTCTTATATCACTGCACTCCCATAAAAGTAGTTTTAACATCATTACTGTTCTTTTGAAACAGACACTAATGTGGAATATTTAGGTACTAGCACTGCTCAGTTTGCTGTAAGTTAATAAATGTGCTTTGACAGTTGGATTCTGGATTGTTCTGTACATTGTCCAGATGTTACAGTAGGAGCTGAAGACTCACCTCTGCATCTGGAAAACACAAAACTGCCTGATCAAGAGAAAACAATCAACTTCATTCCTTCACAAGATACAGTCAATTATCAAAGTTTGGCCACTAACTTTCACACTGACTAAGTGTGACTTTCACACTGCTCTTAAATTTCCTTTTATTGCCACTTTTTATCTGGAAAAAATAACTCTATGTCAATTTTGTCTAACTTCAATAGAAAACAATCACAGTGTTTTCAGTTTTCCAGAGTGCTGCCCACCCATACTATTCAATAAATGTTTTTGTGAGCTTATGGAAAACCTGATGCTGAATCATTTCCCAGGAATGCTCCAATTCTGTAGTCAGCAGTGATAAGGTAAAAATAAATAATAGCAAATAAAAATGAAAATCACAGAATCTTTTTGTCCTGAAAATCAATATTGTTATAGAAATTTTTAAGTAGCTACTGGACTGATACTCCTCAGACAAGAAGAAATCATTTTATAGGTTTTCTAATTCATGTTATCTCAAGACTATATTCAGGGCAAACTAAACTGTTCACTGAATCAGATCTTAGAAACAGTTTGGCAGGTTTGAAGACGAGCAGAGAAAATGAAATAAGTTTATCTGAAGCCTCAAAACTCAATAAAAGAACATTAGCACCAACATTCAACTATAGTGAAAGGCATTGTAAATCTGATAAAGAAAGAAATTATAAGGTCCAAACTTGGAATACCTGGGAGGATACACACTGCTGCCTTCTGAACCACTTCTGTGGTTTCAAGGCCTGCCCTTTTGCCACCAATCTTAATGGAAGTGGAATCATGCCAAAATTGTGACTGTGGCCTCCAGGAAATAAAACAAGAAGCAAGTGTTAATAAATCAGAAGCAGTAACAGGTCAATCAAGATTGTTCTTGCTAAGTGATTACTTGAATGACATAAAAATAGCACTTATCTAATGAATCAAATGTGCCCAAAGAAGCTGCAGTACAAGAGGTCAAGAACTGGAGTCTTTACATTATGTACAACACTTTGTTCTCTCTCACTGTCAACCTTCTTTTTTATCAGAGTTCTCTGTTTATAGACATCTCTCTCCTCATTATTAGCATGTGGGTAGCACATACTAGTGTGCTACCACA
Source organism: Ptilonorhynchus violaceus (assembly GCA_013397565.1). Classification (NCBI taxonomy): domain Eukaryota; kingdom Metazoa; phylum Chordata; class Aves; order Passeriformes; family Ptilonorhynchidae; genus Ptilonorhynchus; species Ptilonorhynchus violaceus. The sequence goes on along the minus strand of VZRJ01009816.1, from coordinate 2,767,833 downwards.
ATTAATACCCTAAATTTTCTCTTTAAATTAAGTCCATATCAGACGCTTCTAAAAATATTGATTATCCTGTTGCTGATTATAAAGAAGGTGGTATTTGTGCTCACGTAAAACCCTTTAAAAAATAGTAAACCTTTCTACTGAAATTGGAAAATACAGTCTGAAATAGGTCATCTTGTAGAGATGAAGATACCCAGTACAAAAAGATCCAAACCCACATGGCTGAAGTTTGGCAGAATTGTAAGCTGAAAAGGTAGGCCTGTAATGAAAGTGTCAGGCAATATTATTTTAGGTGACATCAAATATAAAACACCCAAACCTTCTTTACTTACTGCAGTATCAAGTTTCTCTGTATGCACCACATATATGATTGTATTTGAAGGAACAACGATTTTTTGAAAAGATCAGTTTATGCACCATTAGGCTGCTACTGGCAGGTTGCAGGTTTTGGAGAGGATGGGATTATATTTTCTCTAATATGAACTCTAGACTTTTGACAGTTTCTGTTAGAAGTTCTCATTTCCTTACTGGCATTTTAATTCCTCATTATCCTAGTCAGTTTAATGCTCAGCATATGAGTCAGAATTGCATCCAAGGCTAGGATGTTTCCAAGAGAGTAAGAGACAGGCTGGGCATTTCAGACTAAAAGAGACAAACTGCATTCCACACCACTGTGTGTCCCTGAGCTACCACATAGTGAAATGCTATGGTAACAAGGGAGGCTTTAATTCAGATTTACGGTGGGGTTTGTCTCACAGCTCTGCCACCTACATGTTAATAAAACCTTTTCTTCAAACCCACCATGTTCCATCCATCTTGACTATCTTCCAAGTTAAGACTGCAATGAGTTTTGCTTCAGTTCACTGCACTGCAAGTATTAACTCCTGGCAATCAACAGCACAGCACATTAATTTTGTATATGAAATAAACACTTTACAATACTGTAGAGTTGACCTAAAGATGTAAGTGCCTCTATTTATTCTAAAAGAAAGGATCTTACGAGCATAATACAGTGATTCAGGTTACAAGGTAATTCACAGAACACTTAGGGAATTAGTAAGTCATCCAATACTACCTCAGTCAAGCTCAGGTCACTGGTGAACTGAGCCCCAAAGTGAAATGCAGCAATCCTGGGAGGTGCCACATAACCCCATATGGAAAATCAGCAGTGGCTGAAGTCTGGTGGAACAAAGAATTTGCATAACAGGGATGATGTCCTGGGTAGATCAATCAAGTCAAAGAAACATGGGACCCTCAGGACTGAGCTGCCTACTGCAGCAAGCAGCAGCATATATTATATTTATTACACCACGTATGGGTCTACCTGACAGCATTTAATAGCTGAATATAAATTTTCACACATATGGGATAAGCCACATAGATATGGCTCTTATTTCCAGATCTCTAGTCTTTACTTGAGAGAAAAACAGAGTAGACTAGTGTTTTATTGTTAAAACACCAGTTAACAGCCATTTGGTACACTAAGGATAAGCTGTAGGTCCTTGTGATTGGTATCCCAAACTGCTTTAATCTTTTTCTTTCAAATAATGATACTGTACTTTTTTTTTTAGTCTTCAAGTTCTATATCCTGCTTCCAAAAAAACTTTTTATTGCCATACAAATTCAAAACCTGCCAATAATTTCATAGCTAAAAGGATCTAAGCTGAAATCTCAGAAAAGTAAGGTTAAGTGTATTGGCTCTCCTGAGAGCCAATTATTTGGGTAATAAAAAAGGTCTTTTTTAATGCTTTGCATTGAGAACTTTCACGAGATCAAAAAGTAGCTTTTCACCTACAGGAAATGTGTCCTGCAACACCCTAGTTACCAGTTCCAGTGCATAAAGGCTGTTTCTAACAAGAGGACAGTTGTGGAATGGCACTACCCACTGCACTGTAAATATTCTCTACAGCTTTATTCTGGTTTCCGAGGGAAGCAAGGCCTGTGGTTGCACTCTACTTATCTGTAGCCACCTCATCATTTGCCCTCCATCATTTTCTCCTCTTCCCTTTCCCTGTCGGTGGTCTTAAAGACATCCAGTAGCCACAGGAAAGAGACAAACTCCAGTTGGTGCCCTTCCTCCAAGGTAAAGAAAATGCTGCACTTTTGTCAGGCCTGGGAGGAAAAAGCCAAATGCCCAGCACAGGTGTGTTGCTCCAGGGAAGCTGCACAAGTGCTACTGCAGAGCCAAGCAGGCAGAGGCAAGAAAGGGGCACTGAGAAACTTCAGGGCAATGCCCACAAGAAGCAAAGCTACCTCTGTTCCACTGCTCTGGAATAAATGTTGTGCTGGGGGATTTTTACCTGAAAGATATATTTCAGTAAACAAGCATAAGAATAGCTGTTGAGTCACATGAAAAAACCTGAAGTAGAGATTTTGTTCTCATGTAATCCCCGTATTGAAAGACTTCCTGGAGATACCCCATGGTTCCAGCTATTTTGTATACAACCCCCAGTGACCAGTACAGGGTATACAGGAAAGAAATGAAAGGTAAACAAATACATAATATACTTCCTCTGTATACCCATCTAATTTCCACAATGGATCATGGGTTTGACTCAGAACTGGTACCCAGCTGGCAGCCTTGAATTTAACAGCTGTGAGGGATATTTCTTATTTTTAATTTAATTGCTTTTTTTCATTTCTTCTCTCCTACTGTAAGGTCAGTCTTGGCTTATACTCTTTGCTTTTTTTTCTCCCCCTTAGTTTTTCTATTATTACAACTTTCCAAGAGAAGCTAACAGCAAAATAATTTCTTCCTTTCTCTGCTGTTATTTTCTTGACTAAAATCTCTATACCTTCATCTTTCATTTACCTTGCTGATCATCTTTAACTGCCCTGTAATACTCTCATCTCTCTCTGGACAGGAGTTCATTGAGTTTTCCAAGGAAAAACACAGTGTGTGCAGTATCTCCCCTACTACCTACGTTCTGTAATATGGCATCTTTACATCTCTTCTTTCAGTGTTCCACCTCAGCTAAATCTATCAGTCTAAATATCATGAACTACACTCAAAATTCATAAATTTTACTCAGATCATTCCACTTAGGCAAGGTTATCCAGATTCTGCATCCTGAAATTCTGTACTCAAACTTTTTAATTGTTATTGTAGAGTCATTACTGTAATGAATTCAAAGTGGAAAACAAGTGTTAAAGAAAGCTGGAAGTCTAAACTCACCCATAGCAGTTGACAATAATGTGCCCCTTTTCTTGCTTCAGGCATTTCTCTTCTCACTTTTCATCAGGCTTGTGCGTTGGGGTTTTTTTTAGTTTTAGTTATCTGTCTTTTCTGTCTTTTCTCTCTTGGAGTGAAAATGACAAGAATTGCAGTAACCATTCTGTCTCTCTCCCTTTTGTTTGTGTATGTCCTTCAGACTGTAAACACTCCAGGCCAGTGCAATCCTTCTTGCCGTGTTGTGAGATAGAACACACAAGGTTCCTAATCCCCAGGTGAACACTTGTATCAAAAGGAGAATTTTCTTTAACTGAATCCCAATGAATATAAATATCCTCTGTGTTATTCCTCTCCTTCATACAACGAAATGTGTAGGATGCAATTTTTAGAGATGGAACTTCAATCTGGCAGCAGGGGTAGGAGAAACTCCCTCAACAGTGATCCCTTGTGCTCTGGTGCTTCCCCAACCCTCGCATTCCCCTTTTCTATTAGATGCTGTTTGGAGTCGCAGTAGCTTCAGCTGACAAAATGATTGAGAAACGTGTCACATAGCCTGTCACGAGGTCTGCAGCACTGACCAGGCTCACGTCTTTGTCTTTGAGAGAGATGGGCACACTGGGCTCCTTGCTGGGTCATCTCACAGCGCTGTCACCGAGGGCCTGTCCCCTCACCAGTGTCACCATTGTGCACACTGAGACTGCACTGAGCGGGACAGGACCAGGGACACAAACACCTGGGCACTGCTCTTCACCACCGTCCCTACCTGAGAGGTCCAAGGTTGCACAAGGCACTGCATCTGGGGACGCTAAGGGGGCACCAAAGGGACACAGTTTTGGGCACCACAGCATAAAAAACACATTAAGCTATTCAAGAGTGTCCAAAGGAGGGCCATAAGGATGGGGAAGGGCCTGGAGGGAAAGCCTTGAGAGGAGCAGCTTAGGACACTTGGTCTGTTCAGCCTGGAGAGGACTGAGGGGAGACCTCATTGTGGTCTTCAACATCCTCACGAGGGGAAGCGGAGGGGCAGGTTCCGATCGCTTCACTCTCGTGACTGGAGACAGGACTCAAGAAAACGGCATGAAGCGGAGTCAGGGGAGGCTTAGGTTGGATATCAGGAAAATGTTTTTCACCCAGAGGGTGGTTGGACACTAGAACAGGCTCGCGCGGGAAGTGGTCATAGCACCAAGCCTGACAGAGTTCAAGAACTGTTGGACAACGCTCTCAGACACATTTAGGTGTGAGTCTCGGGGTGTCCCGTGCAGGGCCAGGAGTTTGGCCCGATGATCCTTGCGGG